>JBCEWC010003464.1:8926-30218 GCA_038996855.1 Solanum aculeatissimum
ACTAATACAACTAAATTTTTAAATCTCATACAATCAACATGTATACTATCAATATGTTCATAAATATGCATGATGACTTAGAATAAACGTAGATAATTAAAAGTTTAGGATTTTTGCAACTAGGCTTCATGTCAACTAATACAACTAAATTTTTAAATCTCATACAATCAACATGTATACTATCAATATGTTCATAAATATGCATGATGACGTAGAATAAACATAGATAATTAAAAGTTTAGGATTTTTGGAGTTCTTCCTACTCGACCTCTATGCATACTTTTGACCCTAAAGAAGAAGAAGGGCACATGGATGGGCTCAATCCAACGCTTTAGTAGCCTTACATACCTGGAAGTTCTTGAAGAACTCTTAAAAACTTGATGAATACTCTTGAAACCCTAGTTTTTCTCTTCTTGAATTTTGCTCTCAAAGAATTATAAGAATTAATAAGAGAAAAATATTTATTGGGTATTTATAAGGAACCCTAAATAATCCTAATACGTCTAGGATTTAATTTAAAAAAAGGATGAAAAAGGATAATTTTACCCCTCATTAAAACTGGTGGATTGACCTACGAAACTACATCTACAGGTCGTAGGTCAGTCAATGACTCGTAGACTAAAGGTTTCATGAAGACCTTAGAATTCAGACTTGGTAAAGTTACGAGGCATTCTACGGTTTGTAGAAACTCCTACAGGCCATAAAGGTCAATTCGTAGGAACTTGGAAAAATTTTGGGATCCTAAACTTGATTTTACGGGCTCAAATGACGACCCACAGTTGGGTCCATGTGAATTGGGACCTAAATGCTAACTTTGAGTACCTTTTCACGAGCTGGAAATTATGGCTCCTGAACCCCATTTACGACCCATAATCAGGGTTTGTATATGGTTCCTAGAAAACTCTACTCAACAGGGCTTCACTAAAATTATCATAACGTTTTACTCCAAACTCCAAATGAGGCAATCTTGGTGGCGTTGGAAAGAGGATTCAGAGAGATTTAATTTGATAGTTTATGAGCTACCTAACTCTTTATATTCTAGGAGATATGGTAATTTGAAGTTAACCCTTTCATAAACTGATACAAAAACTTAGTCGAAAGAAATATTTTGTACCAGGCTTGATGTAAGGGATCCCATACGAACCTAAACCACATCTAATGCACCTTGAATACTTAAGAATTTATCATAAAACATATATACAACTTAGAAGTCATTGAATCAACTAACTTTTGTAAAATCATATATCGAAACTCAATCAGTAAGGGAGCTTTTAACCCAACTTAGTACTAGGGGTTTCTTATGACCTTAGTTCATCTTTGAATTTATTCTCACATTAAATAATTGACCTTAGCACATTTTCTCAATCAAGAATCATCGGTTACAAACTTATAGCATATGAAGGATGACTTGATCTTAGCTAAAAAAAAATTTCGGGTGTTACACTTACACATGGTACTCATTGAGCTATAAATGACATATGATAAAGTATTTATGGAGGTCCTTTAGAGGGCTTAGATTCTAATATTGTACTTGTGTCTTACATTAGGTTCATTAAGAACATGCAAGATGGAGCCAAAATCCAAAATAGAACTGTGGGAGGTAACTCAGTACATTTCTTGATCATGATCATATTGCACCAAGGATTAGCCCTTAGCCCACCTCTTACCTTAGTGATGACAAATTGACACAACATATCCAATAAGATGCCCAACGTGTGTTTGTCGTAATTGACATAGTAATGATTGACAAGATGCATGGTAGAGTTATGATAGGTTGGAAGTTTGGAGAGAAGCCCCAGAATATAGAGTTTTCAAGTTAATCGAGACTAAGAAAAAGTACCGGGACTGCAAATTCAGTTATAGCACATGAGATGGAGTTGGAAGTGAAGATCAGTGTTGTCATGACCCAACCCACAGGACTGTATAGGCACTTACTCTAACACTTATATAGGAGACCTTTTACCATCCATTTTAAAACAAGACATGCAGAATAAATAAAATGCCATGATTCTCTTTGGCAATGATAAGAAAATATCTTAAAGTTAGCCTTTCAATATAAAACTTGAGGAATACAACAGAAATTCTTTTTTGAAATGTACTAATAAATTCCTCCAAGGGAACTGATGTAAACAAATACAAATGAGCTTCCAAGAGAATACAATATGCAAAAAATAAGACACAACTCCCACCATAAGAAAAAAGAAAAGTAATAGTTGATAGAGATCATCGTCCTCTTCGCCTATAAAACATCATTGACTTTGTAACCAGACTATGTTAAGTACATAGCAAGAGTAGTATCTATACAAACAACACGTATACTAGGAATCATCGAAAACCCGAATCCACCTCATAATATTATGTAAAATAACCAAAAAGAAACATGCCAATTGAAAATAAAACTTTGATCCTACACCCCCACATTTGCTACCAACTGCATCACTTCCACTCACTCATCCTTCTATAACCTCCTCTGTACAACGTATGACATTTTCAAAACTCACGTTTATCAATTAATCTTAGAGAACTTGAACCAACATACCCAGCCTAAGTATCCAATGAAGAATAACAACCCTGATCTATACAATACTAGAATTGTCTAACACACTCACCCATCCATGAGTCCCACGTAGTCTCTAAGTAAACCGGACCACTCAAGAATCCTCGAGAACATTCATCAGCACCATAATATATTCAACAACATAATTTGACTCCCAGACATCAATTCTAAATTAACAATAGGTATGAAACACATCCTACATGATCACAATAACACATACTGATTTTCTTATGGAACCACACATAAACTGTTGATGTAACAACATGGTACCTGAGCTAACCATTATTGTGTCTTATACTAGCATAGTATCTGAGCCAACCATTTATAATGTTATCAAAAAATGTGGCATACAAGCCAACCAGAAATTAATCATAAACAATCATGCACAATCACAATAAACAATAACATTTGAAACCATAGGTAAATAGGTTCATCACGTAAGATTATCTACATGACGCCATTTCAACTTAGCCTTTTTTGTTCCTCCACATGCATTGAACAAGTAATAATACTACATAGTAATAGACATACACACATACGTAATTTGAAAGAACACAACCATCACCTATATATCAATAGCCCAAAGTTGGATCCTCTTTTGAGCTTACATTCGCTCCCAGAAATTTCCTCCCCAATCCCAAATATGGCAATAAGCCAGTAATTTCATAATACCTAACCGTTATAGTTATTACCAAACCATATCAACAAGCACACTCAAGATTAAAAAAAATTAAAACTAGAGAACCACTCCTTAGTCATTATCCATTCCTTCCTTAACAACAATAATCAACAACCCTAAACCATCCAAATTCCATACCTGAGGCCTAGTCATCAATCATCCAATCAATCTACAAAAACATCATGGATAGGAAATAGGTAAAACTACTCTATTAAGAAATCACAGCCTACCTAGATGCCAAACAATTGTTGAAGAACTCTGAATACAGACTTTTGGCTTTATGGAGGAAAATTTTGATATAAGTAGACTAAAAATCTCTCTATGTTAGCCTTCCTAGCATTGCAATACCTACCCTTAATGGTTTCCAAGCTTAGGGTGGTTTAGGGAGAGTATTTGGAATAAGTCTCGCCCTTTTTCTTAATGAAAAAATAGAGAAAAAAATAAAAATACCTTACTTTAATTGGGATCTGATTCCTCAGCCATTCTATAGAAGCCAGACACTCGCTATAGCAGTTGTGCAGACGCCATAAAAGGCTAACATCAACTCATATTATTTAGAAATTAAGAAGGTTATGTTGCATGCCTAATTTTTTACATTTGGCGCTATGTTTCAAGAACTTTAGGATTCTGCACGAGGTGGTTTTGAGTAACGATAGATTGAGTTGTTATGATAGATACTAATTTACCCCTAATTTGTCTCTGAATGATTAGTAGAGAAAAAAAGAGGTTGATAGTTGTATATGACAGTCATCCATTTATAATGCCTAGGTGAACTTGACCCTGTAGGGATCATATCAATCCACCATGTCCCAATGTACTCCAAAAAGGTGCTACACCAGAAAGCAGCAAACACACATAGCATGGAAATTTTTAAAAAGACCTTGGAATTCATTCGGAACCCCAAACACGTGAGATATATGCTATCTAACTAATTTAAAAGTTGCAAACTCAATAGAATTGTGAAAAATTAAATCCAAGGTCCCCTCGACCCACAATTGAATTAGTCACAACTAAATTAACTTAACGATTAAAAAGATCAAAATGCTCTCGAAATTCTCAAAACAATATAATGAAGCTCTTTCTAGGCCTAAAATCATCTTCTGGATCCAATTAAATCATTAAAAAAATCCAATTTTAGTATTCAAACTTATTGGCTAAAGTCAAATTTTGATCTAACTTTAACTCAAACTTCTAACTTAGGACCTTAATTCCACAAAATAACTTCAAACATGAAAATGATGACGCTCCTAGGCTAATTTTTACATTCCAGAGCTGATGGGACTGATGGGATTCCATTCCAAGACTCGTAGCTCTGATCGGCACCAAAAAGTCACTTTTGAACAACTTAAACCTTTAAAACTTATGGACTCTCAAATTACTCTTTTCATCAAAACTCCAAAATCAATCACACAAATGGATCAAATATGACTCAAAGTAACTATAAAGAGGGATAAAATAGTAGTTTTTTAAAAAATTCTAAAAACTAACTTTAAGGATCATTAGAACTACTAAAGGTCCATGGGTGTTGATCAGAATTCTCCATTCCTAATCCGCTCGGTGCTAAGTATAACTCCCATGGGAGATATGCAATTAAGCCGGAGCTAGTAATTAGTATTTAATCATGTTGATGACAAATAAATACTAAGTATCTCATAAATCATGAAAAAACTAATAACTTTTAGAAATATTTATCAAAGAGAATTCTAAATTATGAAGCTGATAATTTGAGACATTCAATATTTTGAGATATGAAATCATATGCATACTGAGGATTCATGAAAATATTATAATTGAAATACTACATTCATGGAAAAAATCATGTAAAAAGTGTATTAATAGATAATTCATTAGAAGGGACTAAATTAGAAGAGATATCAAGTATTTTCATAAAATTCCTAGCCATGGTAGAAATCATAAACTTGAAAGCTAGGTTTTCTTTAGGATTCAATGGGTGAAAGGGTACACATTGATAAAATCCCACATATGTAGAGTAGAAACCTTGTCTTGATTCTTGGAATGAAGATTTGAAGCTTGAAACCCTAGGTCTTGCTTAAGAGAAAACTTGAGAGAGAAGAAATTGATATTTGGAAGTTTGTGTGTTAGATAGATGTTTAGATTAATAAAATCTCTTGATCCTGCTTAGAGAAGGCTGAAAGCAGCCAATTATAAGAATTAAAAGAGTTGGAAAGGATAAAAATGACCTTTAAAAAAACTGACAGAGACATAAAAGTGAGGGGAAAATCTTGAGTTTTTGAAGCTTGATTTATAAGACCTTTCTACAATTGATAGACTAAACTATGAACTATATTGTTCGTTCACAAAACAAGTTGAAATAAAGGTTTTGAGGATTGATCTACAAGATTTAATCTATGGCCTGTAAAAGCATCTACAACCTATAGACTTGTATTGTCCTGTTCAGGTGGAAATCCAACACTCTGAAGTTGATCTAGGACTCGTATCTATGACCCATAATGTCACGACCCAAAATCAGATCGTGACTAATGAAGAACAAAATAAAGCGAAAACAACAACATAACATAAGAAATCCCCAAAACTTAGAGCCATAAGTAAAAGTGCATCTAAAGTAGTACAAAAAAGCGATACAACTGTCTCAAATGAAAAGTACAAAGTTGTCTCACAGTATTTGATACAAAGTCCGAATGGAAAGCAACAACAAAGAAACTCTCAAAGATCCATGACGACTCGAAGTCTGAGCCTCACCGTTAAGATCTGAGTAGATGGAGAATATCCCTGCTAGAATGAATCAACTACCCTGTGCAAGTCCCTGTGCTCAATCTGCAGGGAGGAAACAAAGTAGGAGCGAGTTCACCGAAATGTACCCAATAGGTTCAACCGACTGGGAAGAGAAATTAAACAAGTATGTAATAGCGAAGAACCCTACACCTACATCCAAAAAAGGTTAGTGCACAATAAAATATACATAAGGCAAGACAAGATCTCTAACATAACCAGTGATATAACATGGTAAGAGATATGAATATAGTATATAAAGTCTCATCAGATCATACATCAAGTGTCTCTCAACCTTGCCACCTACCCATGGTCAAAGGGGTATTATAATGTATCAACCTTGCCACCTGCCCGTGGTCGAGGGGTATCACAATGCCTCATCCTTGCCACCTGTCCGTGTTCAAGGGACTTATAAAGTATGAATCACACCCTTGCCTTCTACCTGGCTCAAGGGGGTAGTACAATTATGGAGCATGTTACCCTTGCCTCCTACCCAGGTCAAGAGATGATACAATGCAACATGATATAAATGCAAGTCAAAAATATCCATTCAAATATATGCATAAGTATAATAACCTCACGATAGGAGTAATACAACATAATCCTCACATAATCATGGAAAGAAAAATCAAGTTTCATAACCGATATCACAATATATCATAGCATCTCATATACTCATAACCATGTCAATTATCAAGTATGCCAACAGTACCGGACCTCACTTGTCCCCACAATATATACACATCATAGTTACCTCTAAGAATCAAGTATAACAAAGGTACCAGACCTCACCCGTCCCCAAACTATCTATATAATCATCAACACAATTACTCATGAATTAGTCTAGATCTCATAATTACCACATACACATGATTAATAACTTAAATCTAGTCCTAAAAAGGTTAGCCAAACCTACTTCAATGCTGAAACCACACTCGGACAAGCTTTCAATCAACTCAAACCTCCAAACGATCCTTAAATCGATCAATCACTATCAAAAATAGATACTAAATATCAAGAGGTGTATTTTAATACTCATATTGACATGAATTAGGCTCAAGGTTAAAATGGTCAAAATGAAGGCAAACATTCAAAGTTCTCGAATCTGAAATTTGACTTTAACATAAGGTTCTACATAAAAACATAGAGTCCGTGGACGAAAATTCCACTAAAATTAAGTTCAAATCGAAAGAGAAAACACCATTTAATATTTTGAAATCATAGTCTAAAATCCTCAATTATGGATATTCAAAATCATGAAATTCAAGACAAAATAAAGATACAAATTATGTAAATTTATAAAAAAGAGGTTAGAAACACTTATCCAAAATATTTCTTCGAAAATCTCCTTCAAAAATTTCTCCAAAAGTTTTGAAAATTCAAAAATAGAGTAAAAATGGTGTTTCTCGATTTTAACATTGTTTAGTCACAAAATGTACTCCATGAACGCAGGTGAGGTCCCGCAAACGTAGAGAAGGGCTGTAAAATGACCTTCACGAATTTCGAGACCAACCCGCGAACATGGAGATGGAGCAAGAGGGGGTCACGCACATGCACTCCAAGAATGTGGAGCCTATCCCGTGAATGCAGAGAAGGGATATGCCACATTACCTCCGCAAATGCGGATCGATCCTCTGCGAACGCGGAGGGTAATAATTTCCAGACCTCCATAAATATGAAGGATTCTCCGTGAACATGGAGAATAAAGGTAGTTGCACCAGATGTCTTTTGCACCAGCAATGCTTAGTCCATTCTCGACTCGGAACGAACCCTCAAAACTCATCCAGAGTTAGAATTTTACAAACCAAATATGTATCCATACAAAAAAAAAATCCAGACTCAACGAAATCATTAGAAATCAATTTCAAGGCATCCTTACCACAATTACCAATGCAATTCATAAAAACTAGTTTAATACTAAAAATATCCAAACTGCCCTAAAAATCCTAAAAATATTACGGAACCATTTCTAGCATTAGTTTGACCATTTGGAACTACTGAAACTGTCAAAATTTTCATCCGAGCTTTCGAACTCTAAATGTTGATCAAAGTGAAACTTTGGTTCCAAAAATAACTCAAAATATAATTTTTTTTGGCCTAAAAATCTCATTTTTACTCCGAAATTCCGTTTTGTAACTTCTCATGGACCATTTTCGAAGTTTCAGAGCTAATGAAATCAATGGATCTCCAATCTGACACTAGAAACTTAGAATGATATGAAAACTCACATTTTCAACAACCAAAGCTTTCAAAAAGTATCAAAACTCATATTTTCCATTTTAAAAACTAAGAATTTTAGTTCCAACAATACCAATGGTTCGGAATAAGCCCAAAGAAACTTACAAAAAGGTAAAATAGTAATTTTCACAAATAAGAACAAAAAAGACTAACCAGGTCATTATATCATTCACCACTAAAAACAATGTTCGTCCTCGAACATAAAAAAAAGAGGAGTACTTGAAGCCTCAAAAAGACTGGGATATCTGGCCCGCATGTTAGACTCTAACTTCCAAGTAGCCTCATCCACAAAACGGTGTTGCCACTGAACTTTCACAGAAGGCATATCTTTGAATTTCAATCTTTAGACCTGCTTGCCCAATATAGCTATAGGCTCCTCCTCAAATGACAAATATGGACCCAACTCAACAGAATCATAAGAGATCACATAAGACTCATCATGAATGTACAGACGGAGCATAGAAATATGAAAAAATAGATGTACTGATGATAATCTCCGTGATAAAGCTAACTCACCAACTCTCCTCTGGTGAGCATAAGGTGATTGAACCACCAAAGTTCTAAAACAAGTAAAAGATATATACATTTTATTAGAACTCTTACAACTAAATTAAGAATAATTACATTGAAAACACAATTAATGATAGTCACCAGATATATTTACAACTTGCCAAATTTCAAAATTAAAAAGAAAAAAAATATTGAAGCAAACAAGAGAAGTGTGGAATATCTTGGAAACATACCATGGTGAAAGCAATAAAATTTTTAAGAATTGATAAAAATCCAGAACACGACAACTTGTGCTTAATTAATTGTTGACACAACTCACAAATGTATATTAGAATCTTGTGATAATTCTTTTGTTGATGAATGCCAGAGTGACATTTGAAGTAGGGTGTCAAAAGGATGAACAAAAGAATGTCATTTTGTTTTGTGAAGTAGGGTGACAATATAAGGAATGATCATCCTTTTTTGGCACCCTACTTCAAATGTCACACTGGCATTCATCAACAAAAGAATGATCACAAGATTCTAATATACATTTGTGAGTTGTGTCAACAATTAATTAAGCACAAGTTGTCATGTTCTGAATTTTTTCAATTCTTAAATTTTTTTGTTTTCACCATGGTATGTTTCCAAGATATTCCACACTTCTCTTGTTTGCTTCAATATTTTTTTTCGTTTTAATTTTGAAATTTGGCAAGTTGTAAATATATCTGGTGACTATCATTAATTGTGTTTTCAATGTAATAGTTCTTAGTTTAGTTGTAAGAGTTCCAATAAAATGGATATATCTTTTACTTGTTTTAGAGCTTTGGTGGTTCAATCCTCTTATGCTCACCTAGATTGATTCTATGCAATATAAGGAAGTAAATATAAGAAGATTGGTTTCATGGAATATAAGAAAGCAAACATAATAAGAAGCGAGGGGGATTCATATGTACTACATACATATAAAAGATAATGTGACCACCTAAACCTCCGTGAGTGGCACCCATAGTAAGTGTCATACCCTTGGAGGGCACCCTAGGCATGGCAACCACTTGAAAATCATTATTGATCCCCAAGTGAATCGCTTGGTTTGGTTACTCATTCAATCAACAAAAGACCCAATTTATGTACAAAGGAACATTTTAGTGAGCTAATCAATCAACACTTCAATAGAATAATGGTTTAAAATTGATAATCCAAATCAATTCAATATCACAAGGGTGTTGACTTATTTCAAATGAATTCTTTTGCATTGTTTACATATGAGAGTGTTATCATGATGTGGGTTGAATTTTGAGAACTTTCAACCTTGTATATCCATGCATATGTATTGTCCTACATTCAGCCTTATTCATCATATCATTAATCAGTGAGAGATGTGAAAATTCTTTTTGAGAAAAAAATGAGACGCTTTTAAAACCCTTGACAGCGAGCTAGGTGGAAAAAGGGTGCGATATTCAGATTATTATTTTATTAAAGAAAAATGAGACATCATTAAAATCTTTGACCATGAGATGGTGGAAAGTGGGGGATATATTTATATTGTGATTTGGTAAATAATACATGAGATCCCATAGGTCGTTTTTGATAGTCTAAGTTCAACATGTGTATGTGAAAGGTTGTGCAACAGTCTTGATCCCCCCATACCACCGATGGATTGTATCATTCAATCTCATTGCATTGCATGAAATTGATCTTTGAGTATTTTACTTATCCGATAATGTTTAGTGTTACTTGATCTTACATGTACACTTTATTCACACAATTCTATATAAATTGGAAACATCGATGCCAAAGCGGGACTTTTTTGTATGCAAGTGGAAGCATTCCTTCATTTGTTTCATTAGATTGATCAATTCCTAATATCCAATCGATCAAACCTACTAGGTCCATGTGAATTATATTCACCCCTACTTTTGTGGCCCTTTTGACATAGAATCTAGTCAGAGTTTTCCTTATGGCGATTAATCATCTTCGAGTGGGCTACCTTTTTCAGATTTGGTGATGAGATCCTGTGTTCCAGGTTGCCATTAGTTCTACCTTTTATCTTAGTTTTTATTTTTATTCGGAGATTGTGTTATATTTACCTTTTTAGAGATGTATTGGTGCTCTTTATACTTTTTAAATCAGATTTTGGAGTATTCATTGTTTTAATTCCTTTCTTTTTATTTATGGCCCGACTTTCTTTCTGAGATTCTCGTATGTGATTCACTTTTTTTCTTACACATCAGGATAGATTTTGGGATGTGTGCCATCAAGACCTTGATTTTTAGATCATGATAAATTGTTATTAGAGGACTAGGTTCACTGGTCTTATAAGTTAAAAGCAAGGTGCCTAGTAGATCTTGTGGGTCGGTACAGAGACATTGCACTTATCTTTGAGAGGCCACAGGATACTTAATAGGAGAAATTTCTTTCTTTGATTCTAATCATGCAATTCACTCATATCAAGTGTTGTATACCTCTAATCTATTCTTATCGTATAGGTGGTGAGGACTAGGGTTAGTGTCATCGAGGATGAGACCGAACTTGTTGCCTAAGGCCTAGCGGAGGGTGAGGCAGGGAATGTAGTGGAGTTAGGGGAAGAGGACAAGAAAGGAGAGTAGTAACTACTCAAGTATGAGGGAATAAGGTATCACTTGAGACCACTTATGAGAATGAGGATAAGTTTGAGAAGCAAGCTAAGGAATCGAGGTCAAACCAACCTCTTTAGTCCTTGATAGTATTCTGGTGCTTCGGGAGTTGCTTGTTTGAATATTGGCCGGATTGGATAATACTTGAACTCTCGGTATCCTTCCAGGAACTTTAAGCTCTCCTATTATAGTTGGTACACCACAATCGATTCAGGGTCCTAATGTGGGATTTTAGACTCTTAGTTTTTCTTTAGTGCCCTCTATTGCACTTTCTAGATTTGTACCTTTGCTAATTTTTTCTAGTGCAGATATATCAATATCTATGGATAATAGTATCTAGTGGTTCGTTACATTGGAACCTCCCTGATTTGATAGTATAGTAGGGGTAGAGCATATGATTTCTTAATTGAGTTTCAGGTTCAATTGTTCAACTTTTATATTTTAGAGGCTCATGGTATGACTTACAGAATATATCAATTTACGGGAGTAACCAAGGAGTGGTGAATTTTGATTTTTTCTTGCTGACTAGTCGGTTCTCTAATGATAAGTTGCGAGCAATTTATTGAGACACTTCTTGAGTGGTTTTGCTATATAGCCTTCATGGTCAATATAGAAATGAGTTTGATAGGTTAGAACAGGTCTCTCTATCAGTATCTGAGTATGAGGCTCATTCTATGAGCAATCTTACTATGCCATGTCAAGTATTCCTACTGAGTTTGAGCAGGTCCATATGTTAGTGAAGGGATTCATTGGCTATCTTCAGGAGGTTACAACCTCTCTTGTATTATCAAGTGGTTCATTTTAGAGTATTATTGATCAGGGTAGGATAATTGAGAGTATTAGACATACTAGACAGGGCGTCGAGATGTTTCACCATCAAGGTCAGTTTTGTGGTCATCCATATAGAGGTAGAGAGATTTTGAGTCTAGGCACCCAGGATTATTAGGGCAGGTAGTATATCCAATTATTCAAAGTACAAAAGTAACTGGTAGATCTTGTTCTTGCCAGGCTAGTCATGGTGGTTCTTAAGGCTCTAGAGAATGTGTTGATACTTTTAGTTATCCTACATAAGGTTGAGATCCCTAAAATTGTTATGTTTACGATGAGTTTTGGGAATAACTCAAATAATTTCCCCAAACATCCTTCTATTACTACTCAGCCCGAGCCATAAGCTATTTGTGCTACACCAACTCTAGCATTTCCAAGTGCTTCACAGAGTGCTAGGGGTAGTACCAGGGGTAATAAGGGTGGAGCTCTAGGTGGTACTCATGGTGGTTATTAGGCTAGTTGTGATCGTAAAGTATGCTATGTTATACCAGGTCAAGCTGAGGTAGAGGCCTTTAATTTAGTGATTACAAGTATTGTCCCAATTTTCCATCACTTTTCTTCAGTATTATTTGACATCAAGTATACTTATTCTTATGTGTCGACTTATGCTACAAATATGATTGTGTATATGAGTCCTTTGCAGTACCTATTAATGTTCCTACCCTGGTAGGTGAGTATTTAGTGGGTGGATAGGGTGTATCAGGGTTGTGTAGTGACATTCTCTAGTAGGAAGACCCAAGAAGACTTGATTTTATTAGATATGTTTGTCTTTGATATGTTATTAGATATAGATTAACTATCTCCCTATCATGCAATCCTTGCTTGCTATGCTAGCACCGTGACCTTAGTTCATCCTAACTTGCCTTGATTAGTGTGGATAGGTACTCCGAGCTTATATCCAAAGGGAGTGATATCTTATACGTATACTCAATATATGATGGACAAATATTTCTTGTCTTATTTGGATCGTGTGCATGATCTTACTAAGAATTTATCTCATTTGGAGATTAAAAAAGAGGTGAGAAAGTTTATGGATGTGTTCCTTACAGCCTTACCAGGTGTTATTCCTGACCGTGATATTGATTTTATGATTTATTTGGAGTTGAAAACCAAGCCTATCTATATTTCTCGTTATCGTGTGGCTCCTACTAAGTTGAAGGTATTAAAGGATAAATTGGAGGATTTATTGAAGAAAAGGTTTATTCGGCTTAGTGTTTCATCGTAGGTGCACTAGTTTTGTTTATGAAAAAAGAATGGTACAAGAATAGTATGTATTTGTTATCGCCAATTGAACAAGGTTGTGATTAATAATAAGTACCCACTCTCTTGCATTGATAGCCAATTTGATCAGCTTCAGGGTGATGTTCTCCAAGATTAATTTGAGGTTAGGTTACCACCAGTTAAGGTTTTGAGAGTCTGATATAATGAAGACTGCCTTCAAGACTCTTTATCGGCATTAAAGCTTTGTGGTCATGCCTTTCAGGCTGACTAATGCCCCAGATTTTTTTATGGAGTTCATGAATTGGGTATTTAGGCATTATTTGGACTCTTTTGTGATTGTGTTCATTAATGATATCTTATTCTATTCCTAGAATAAGGTTGATCATTCTCATCACTAGAGGGTCATACTCTAGAGATTGAGAGAGGAGAATTTATATGTCAAGTTCTCTAAATATGAGTTTTGGCTTGCGTTTGTAGCTTTCCTGGATCATGCAGTGACCAACGAAATAATTATGGCTTATCCAACCAAGCTTGTAGTAGTTCGTGATTAAGTGAAACACATTGAGATTCGGAGTTTCATTAGGCTGGTAGCATATTATCATTAGTTTGTTTAGGGTTTCTCCTATATATATCTCTATTGACTGAGCTTACTCAAAAGACCATGGAATTTCAGTGGATAAATGAGTGTGAGGCTAGCTTCCAAAAGCTCAAAAAGTTTTTGACTTCAGTATCTATTCTAGAATTACCTAAGGAGGGTGTGGCCTTTGTTGTTTTTTATGATGCTTTAGGTGTGGACTTTGTTGGTGTGTTGATATAGAAAGAAAGAGTCATAGCCTATAAAATCAAATGAGTAGAACTACCGTACCCATGATTTGAAATTAGTGAAGGTGGTGTTTGTTTTGAAGTTATGGAGGCACTATTAGGATAGGGTGCATTATGATATCTTTACTGCTCATCATAGCCTAAAATATATCTTTTCTCAACCAAACTTTAACATGAGTAAGTGTAGGTGGTTGGAATTGTTGAAGGATTATGACATCACCATTCTTTGCTATATGGGAAAGGCTAATATGATGGCAAATGCTTTGAGTCAATATCTAGTATGGGTAGCTCGACATTTCTTAAGGCGAAGTAGAGACCTTTGGCATTGGAGGTTGGTCAATTGCTAGACAGTTGGTTCGACTTGATATTTTCCTGCCTCACAGTTTTTTGGTGTTCGTTGAATCTAAATCTACTTTGATGAATATGATCAATGTCTAAGATCATATCTGAATGGGGTGATATCTTATATGCATACTCGTAGTATGATGGATAAGCCTGAATAGTCTACTTAGACTGGGCATCGGTCTGAAGGTGAAATATTGAACTCATATCTAATCGAGTACACAACCCACGTTGTAATGCCTTCTAAAAGTGAGAAGTGATAATGAAGCTTAATTCAAGACAATGGAAATAAACTCCATGCAATCGAACAATCTCACAAATATAGATCCTAGCAAATTGTTCCGCATTATAGCTAGTCTTCATTAGATTAAAATGAACCGATTTAGTCAATTTACACACTATGACTCTAACTGAGTCATACTTACCCAACGCCAAGGGTAATCTAGTCATAAAGTCTGCGGTAATGCGCTCCAATTTCCACTCAGGAATAGGATTCCTTGCATCAAACCCTCTATACTTTCATGCTTATACTTTGCTTGTTGGCAATAAACTCCATGACATCCTTCTTCATCACACACCACTAATAGTGTTATTTCAAGTCATGAAACATCTTTTCTCCTCCCGAATGAATAGAATACTTTGCATGATGAGCCTACTCTAAGATCCTACTTACCCAATCACCCACCTTAGGAACACAAATGCAACTATTAATCCTCAAAATTCCCTTGGAGTCAAGAGAAGCTGACTTGGATTCACCCTTCAACATTTTGCCCTGAATCTTCCTCAACTTGTCATTATCAAGTTAGTGGATAGAATCTGATCCATGAAAGTAGACATGGTCTCAACGAAGGCTAAAACACTGTGAGATTAGGAAATAACAAATCGAACCAACTATTTATTCAATGATTGAACCTCCTGGGCCAAAGGCCTTTCCTTCGCCTTAAGTAATGTCAAGATGACAATACTAGATTTTTTTCGACTCAAAGCATCTGCCACCACATTAGCCTTACCTAAATGGTGAAGAATGATAATGTCATATTTCTTCAATAATTCCAATCATCTACACTTCCTCTTGTTCATTTTTGGTGAGAGAAGATGTATTTGAGACTATGATGGTCAGTAAAGATCTCACAATGCACCCCATAGAGATAGTGCCACCATAACTTCAAAACAAACACCACCACTGCTAACTCCAAATTATGGGTAGGTCAGTTCTTATCATGTACTTTCAATAGTCAAGAAACACAGTCTATGATTCTTGTATTCTACAATAATTCACCACCCAAACCCATACCTAAAGCATCACAGAGAACAACAAATGCCACCCCCTACATAGGTAATGCTAAAATAGGTGCTAAAGTCAATAACTCCTTGAGATTTTTGAAGCCCGCCTCACACTTATTGGTCTACTAAAATTCCACGATCTTCTGAGTAAGCCTAGTAAAAGGATTTGTGATAGAGGAGAAACACTAAAAAAACTTACTATAATAACCTATTAGCTCAATAATACTTTAAATCTCACCCAATCACGAATCACTACAACCTTGGGTGAATCAATCATAATACCATCCTTGGTTACCACATGAACTATGAAATCCAAAGACTCAATCCAAATCTCATACTTAGAGAACTTGACATAAAACTTTTTCTTTTTCAATCTGTGAAGTATGACCTTCAAGTGAAGAACATAGCTTAGAACAGACCAAGATATCAACATTGCACATAATCACAAAAAAGTCCAAGTAAGGATGAAATACCTAATTCATCAACTTTATAAAAGAAGCTATAACATTAGTCAGTGCAAAAGACATGACCACAAACTTATAGTGCACATAACGAGTCCTAAAGGTGATGTTTGAAATATCAATCTCCTAAACTCTCAACAAGTGGTAACCCAACCTCAAATCAATCTTGGAGAACACCAAAGCACCCTAAAAGTGGTCAAAATAGGTCCTTAATGCGAGGGAAGGGATACTTATTCTTAATAGTAACTATGTTCAATTGGCGATAATCAATATACATTCTCATTGTACCATCCTTCTTTTTCACAAACAATACTGGTGCACCCTACTATGAAATTCTAGGCCGAATAAATGCTATATTAAACGAATTCTCCATTTGTTTCTTCAAAGAATTCAGTGGGAGCTATCCGATAAGAAGAAATAGAGATGCACTTGGTGACCAACTCCAATTTAATCATAAAATCAATATCATGATCCATAGGAACACGTAGTAAGCTTGTAAAGAACCCATCCATGAACTCTGTCACCACCCTCGTGGTCTCTAAAAGATACGAATCCTTAGTAAGATCATGATATTGGAGTACTTGTCCATACTAATTGAGGCAAACTAGGATAAGTTAAGGTCACGGTCTTGGCATTGCAATCAAGAATCGCATGATATGGAGATAATCAATCCACACATAATATCACATCATAATAAAGTATATCTAATAAAATCAAGTTTGCATGGATCTCCCTACTTGAGAATGCCACTATACATCCTCAATTTACCTGATTCATCACTAAAGACTCACCTAATATGATGGAGACACTAACAGGCACAACAAAGGGCTCACATATACTATTAATATCCATGAAAAAATAAGTCAAAATACAGGAATAGGCAAACCAGAGATCAAATAATACTAAAGCAGACCAATGGCAAATTGGGACTATACCTGTAATCACTACATTGGAGTCCTCTACTTTAGTTCTACCTGGTATAGCATCGCATACTCTACAATAACTTTTGGACTGAGAACCACCATGAGCTCCACCTTTGCACCCCATGTGACATCCCTAGCACTCTATAAAATGCCTCGAACTACTAGAGCTAGTGTAAAATGAATAGTTTGTGGCCTCGAGTTAGGTAGTAGCAGGAGCACATTTAGGGGAAATCCTTTTACTTATGCCCAAACTCATCACAAAAATAACAGTCTCAAGTACTTAAAACCCATGGAGAATAACCAAAAGTGTCAACTTGTCCTTTAGAGCATGAAAAACCACCATGATAAGCCTTCCCGGACCTGGATCCACTTGTACCCTTTGTACTCTAAATGGTTGTATATACTGACCTTCCTTGATAACCCTAGGTGCCTAAACCCAAATACTTTGGACCTTTGGGTGGATGGCCACCAATTTGACCCTAACGATAATACCTCTTGGTTCAATCCTGTCTAACTTGTCTGATACTCTCAATCATCTTAGCATGATCAATAATGTTCTGAAATGAACCACCTCATAACACAAGAAATGGTATAGCCTCGTAAGGATAGCCAATGAATCCCTTTAGAAATGTATGGATCTAGTCAAACTTAGTAGGAATGCTCGACATAGCGTAGTAGACAGCTTAAGAAAATGAGCCTCACACTTGAATACTAATAAAGAGCCCGACTCCAACTTATTGAACTCATCCCTATGCTAGTAGTGAAGGCTATATGGCACAAACCTCTTAAGAAATACCCCCAATAAACTCATAATAGGAGAACCAACTAGTTGGCGAGCAAGAACCAATCCCCACCACTACTTGGCTATTTTTAAAAACTGATAGGATGTGTAAGCCACTTTGTGAACCTCTAAAATACCCAAGTGGAAAAATTGATCTATCACTCAGTCAAGAAATCATATACTTCATCCCCTACCATACAATCAAATCTGGGAGGTGTCAATCTAACAAATCATTCAAAACTCTCCTTCTCAAATATTGATATAGTTACATTTGTAGAAAAAGGCAGAGCTGCAAATCTAGGAGATGCAATAGATGGCACTAAATATGAACTAAGAATTTGAAATACCACACAAGTCCTCTGAATTGGCTGTGAGGTACCAACTATAATATGGGAGCTTGAAGTTCCTGGAAGGATATTTGGAGTAGGGGTACTATCCAATCTAGACAATAATTGAACAAGAAACTCTTAAAGCACTTAAGCACTGTCTAGAACTGTAAGAGGTTGGGTTAACCTCTTCTCCTTATCCTGCTACTCAAACTCATCCTTATGGTAATAGATGATCTCAGGTGATGCTTCCCTAACTAGTCCTCGAGCAGGTGTTGCTCCCCTCGCTTATCCTCATTCTCAAACTTCATTATGTCCCTTACTTCACCCTTAGACTTGGACTTAAAAAGCAAGTATGATTTCATTTTCAACGAGTCTGGATCTAGTCCTCACCATCAACGCAGAAAGAATAAATTAGAGTTATACAACACTTGTTATGAATGAATCGCATGAAAGGAATCAATGAAATGAATTTATCCTATTAAGTATCTTATAGCCTTTAGAAGATAAGTATGGGCATTTACGTACTGATCATCAAGACTCTACTAGTAGAGCTCTAATACAGATTTGTCATGACCTAAAAATCGAGGACATGATGGCATATGTCCCAAAGTTTATCTTGATATGTAAGTTGAAAAAGGAATCACATATGAGACTCTCAAAAGAGGAGTCAGAAAAAAAACAAAAAGAAAGAATTACAACAATGAATATTCCAAAATTTGGTGTCATGAGTATAAAAAGTATCTAATACGACTGTGGAAAGGTAACTATAACACAATCTCCGTATAGAAATAAAGACTAAGATAAAAGATAGAACTGATGATGATTCCAAAATACAAAATCTCACCACCGAATCTAAAATAGCTAGGTTGTTCTGTTCGAAGATGATCAACTGTTGCAAGGAAAACCCTAACTAGAATCTACATCAAAAAAGGACACAAGTATAGGTGAGTACAATTCTCACGTACTTAGTAGGTCTCACTAACTGGATATTAAGAATTAATCAAACTTATGAAATGAACTAAAGAACACTTCCACCTGCATACAAAAAGGTCCCACTCTGGCATCGGTGCCACAAATTTATATAATGACGAGAATAAAGTAAATGCTTAAGAACAAGTAATACCAAACATCACCAGTTAAATCAAACACTCAAAGATCAATATCATGCAATGCAATAAGACAGAACAATGCCACGCATAGGGTGGTGCAATTAGATCAAGATTGTTGTGCAGCCTGTCATATACACCTGTCGAGCTAAGGCCACTGGGTAGGACTATGGGGGTCTCGCAGATCATATACCCAATCACAATCTCAATATCTCCTCCACCTACCATCTGCTTCATGGTCAAGGCTTTTAAAGGTGTCTCATTGTTTTCCACAAAATCACAATCTTAATATCTCATCCTCTTACCACCTAACTCTTGGTCAAGGATTTTAAAGGTGTCCCATTTTTGTTCTCGAAAAGAATTTTTAAATTTATAACTTTCTATGATCAATGCTATGATTAATGGAGATGAATGCATCACAATACATATGCACGGAGGATATGATTCAGCCCAACACGTATCCATGGTTCAAAGCTTGCAAAACATGATTAAATTATGACAATATCCTCATATGTAAACAATAGGAATGAGTTCATTTAAAATAAGTTTACACCATTTGGAAAGAATTTTATTTCTCAAAGTATGATATGACTCACAACTTAGCCCCTCTCTCGGTCATTATAAGTCAAATAGTATTACAAGTGTCTATAATAGATAATTCAAGAGATGCATACTCATGAAACAACCAAAGTGACAAATATGGCCCCCACACGGGCAACACAATATAATCAACAATACCAAATCATGATACGATCCTATCCCAAAGCCTACAACATAAGAACAATCAATTACCCAATATCAATCCCAAAGAAGGATAGCCAAGCCTACCCTGAAGGCCGAAACCACACCCAAATAGTCTTCCAGAGAATTACCCTCAGATATTGACACCAAAACGATCCTCAATTATCAAGAATGGAAAAAGTTCATCAAAAAGAGTCCAATGATACCCATATTACAAGATCTAAAATTTGGGGTCAAAATCATCGAAAAATCACATCAAAATCAACAAGGATAAAGCTAAAATTTTATTCAAACATGAAGTTCTACACATCATGAGGAGTTTGTGGCCTAAAAATCCATTAAAATTGAGCAAGAAATGGCTTTGAAATTATGAAATTATTAATTTTAAAGTTTGGGACAAAAACTCAAAATTCCACGTCAAAATTTTGATTTTTTAAAATGTTTTGAAAGATGAAAATTAGTGGGAAAATGATTTCAAATTGATAAAGAAACTTACCCAAATGAAATTTCTCAAAATATTACTTTAAATATCGCCTTTTCAAAGCTCCAAATGTTTGAAAATTATGGAATGTGAAAAATGGAAAAAGTTTTTGAAGTTGAGACTATCCAAGCCATATTTGCTCTTTGCAATTGAGGGCCATTGACCCCCACAATTTCAGAGCTCACAGGAAAAACACATCGTGGACGTGGAACACTGTCTGCAATCACAAAGCACAAACACTTTGTAAACTCGAGCCAAGTGTCCATGATTCGGAAGCACAGCAAGAGGTATCCATCACGAATGTGGGATCCCTGATCGCGAACACGAAGAAGAAAGGTGCTGCACTAGAAAGCAGCAAACAGACAGAACACATAATTTTGAAAAAGCCCTCGCAACACTTTCAAAACTCCAAAACGTGAGACATATATGCTATCCAAGTAATTTCAAAGTTCTGGACTCAATAGAGTTGTCAAAAATTAAATCTTCGGACATCTCGGTCTAGAATTTAATTAGTCAGAACTAAACTAACTTAAGGCTCAAAAAGATCAAAATGCTCTCAAAATTCTCAAAAAACATAATGATGCTCTTTCTAGGCCTAAAATCACCTTCTGGATCCAATGAAA
>JBCEWC010003465.1:0-11310 GCA_038996855.1 Solanum aculeatissimum
AATATTTCATAATTTGAAATACTTTTTAAAAATAAATATTTAAATTCTTTTTTGGGAGGTGTGGCGTAGGGGTAGGGGGTTGGGGGAGTAAAAAAATTAAAATTTTCAAAATTTGATTTATTTTTTAAAAAAAATTAATTTTTTTATATGGGAGTGGGGCGGAGGGTGGGGGGGATGGGGGGGCCGAGGTAGAGTAAAATAATTAAAATTTATAAATTTTGATTTTTTTGTAAATTTTTTTTTTTTGTATGGGTTGGGGGTGGGGGTGGACGCGGGCTGGGGGGATAAGGATTCAAGGTGGCGTAAAAAATTAAAATTTACAAAATTTCAAATTTTGTAAAATAAATTTTTAAATTTATTTGTATGGGGTGGGGGTGGTGGTGGTAGGGGGAAAGGGAGTTGAGGGATGAGGGTCCGAGGTGGAGTAAAAGATTAAAATTTACAAAATTTAAATGTTTTGTAAAATAAATTTTTTTTTTTGCCCAATGTTTCTTTTACTTTTCTTCTTTTTAAAACTATAAGTAGGTGGAATAATATTAATGATATGGCATCACAGGATTGGACATAAATTACACATTATCGAGTTTGTATTTCACGCGTAATGGATATTGATGGATGTGTTTAAATGATTAAAAATAAGGTTAGTTGACTTGTGATTTAAAACAAAATTAAAATGCTAATTTATGTATTATGTCTATAATATTAGGAGTAATACAATCACACCACAAAATTTTGTAGGAACCCCAGATTTGATCGATTGTATAATAAAGAACTAGTAATAGTCATACAACGCTTGATTAGCCTTTATCATTGTTAATATCCAAATAAAACTATATTAAATATTTACGTATTAGTTTAGACATAATAAAATGTGTATAAAACAAAGTACAAAGTACTTAAAAATCATGCAAATATAAAATAAGTAGCCTCCACATAACAATCTTGCGTCATTGTTATTAGTAGAAAAAAATAAATTATGCAAATTGAATTATAATATATTTATAACTTGATATAAATAAATTATGAAAATTAAATTACAATATATTAATAACTTGATGAATAATATGCTGTGTATGCTCGGTACAAATGAAAATATCATAAGTGAATGACTTTAACTATTTTTGTATTCAATATGTAAGTAAAAAAAATATTATTTCAAATGTAAACAAATATTTTGGAAGGTGAGGGTGAGGAGATGGGGTGTTGAGTGGTAAGGATAGAACCATTGAGGTGAACTTAAAGGTAAAGTGTGTTGAATAAATAGAACAAACACAATCAATAAAAAACACACTTGTTAAATTCATTTTTCCTACTTCCATTAAAAACATCATTTTAATATTTTCATTTTTCGAATGAACTTATTTTTAAAAAAAATATTTGACCAATCAAACATAAAATCCAGCAGAATGCACACCCTAAATTCGAGGAGTTTTCCGTAGCCTAAGAGAACAAGAAGCCACAAATCAAGGAGAAGGCTGAGAGAAGTAAAACACAGTTATTGCGAAACAGGTTAGCTAACCAGCATTGCTGCTACTTTAATCATTCACACTCATTTTCTCAATTCTTTTTACATTTCTCAAGAGTAGTCCCCAAAACAAAGAAAATAAAGAACACAGTAAATCTCAAAACTGTCACCAAGAATAGGGAAGATAGTATTTCAAAATAAACGTGCCTACAGAAAAGTCGACAACCATGGACCACACACCCAAATCCTTCAAAGGGGGAAATAATGGCATACCTAATGGTCATCTTAAAGAACGAGAGAGAAATTCAAACCTTCTCTCTTATATCAAAAAAGACCAACAAAATTTTTCAGTAATAAAAAACAGATAAATGGTAAAAAAATGGTGGCTACAAGTTTTAGAGAAACAAGAATGGGCATAGCATTAATTCAAATGCCCGGCAAATTATGGAAAAGATAGCTGCATTTGAGTTGGCATGTGCAGATTTCACATGCAACACCATCACTGAATTCATACTACTTGTGTGTCTTCCCAAAGCATACAAGGACAGAGCTGTCTTGGCTGTTGGCAACCTCGTGACAAATATATCAATCAAAAACACGTCACAGAAGAAGTGAAAGGGGAACATGTAATCAGTGACTTTGACACTGTCAACACATGTGAACGATACAAGCAGGCATATACAAATTCAGCAAGAATTTGAATTTATATATACCATTTTCTCACCTGAAAGAAAACTACAATGTATCTGGCCTTGTCCATAATAAGTGGAATCAATAGCCTGAAAAGAATGCTGGTTACTGATTAATAGACACACATAACACAAAAGCTCTTCATGCTATTCAAAATATACAAGATAAATCCATTTAGCAAGATAAACACACTGTCGCAAATAAATAAACTCATATCAGAAGGGGGTTGATAGTAAGAAACACCACTTTTATACTCGAAGGAACGCCAACTTCTATATTACTAATATTGGAATTACTACATGATAAGATAAACCAAAAGAATGTCCATCACAAGCACAAAACAAGCACTAAAGATGGAAAACACAGCGTTCTTTACTCGATGCTAACATTACTACCCCTTCAAGTTGCAAAGATGTCTTATGCTTCTTTTTCTCACCCCCTCGAGATCCTAGGCACCAACAGTTGTCACCAGAAGGATATAGAAGACATCTTTGATAATACTGCAGAGCTCATAACTCAGAAAATTCCTTCATATTTTGTCAAGCTTTTCAGCCTTAACAACTGGGTTGGCTTTCGCAATAGCATCTTGACCAGCCTTGCGATAATCATATGGACACTCATGTTTGTCCGAGTAGCGATGAGCTGAGCAGAAAAGATTCCCACAGCGGCAATTGAAGCCGGTCAAACCAACTCTTCTCCTACAAGTGCTGCATCTGTTTGGCCCCTCCTTAGCCTTGTCAACTTGTTCACCCTCTACTGGCGCCGCAACTTGTGTGGGTAAAACCAGTGATTTTGCAGGACCTTCCTGCACAGTTACAGCAACATCAACAGCTTTCACACTAGTGCTTGAACTTCCATTCACAAAGCTTTCAATAGATGAAGCAGCAAAGTTAGCTTGTTCTTGCTTGAATATCATATCCTTGTAGCACTTTGAGCACATGTTCATTGTTGCTGCAGTACCAAAAAACCCACAATTGTTAACACAAAGGACAGGAGCTGGAGGAGCTTGGCAACCTGTATCATTTTGCTCCATACTGAATTTTCCTGCAACAAAAGGACGATGTTAATTTACCATTCTAGCAACAACCAGATGAGATCATCCCCAATCATGTTACCCCATTATTGATCAGTATGTGCTCAAATAGAGAATAAGCTGATTGCATTTAGCCATCAGCTAAAGGCCATTGGCACATATTTGACCGATCAATAGTATCAGAATTGACTAGTATCCAAGTTATATTGAACTCCTGATTTCTTTGAAAGGCAACCACCACAATTACTATGGTAATTCATCGGCTAATACACGATTATAGACTGCATTTACAAAACAACAACATACCCATTGTAATGGGAGGGTAGAGTGTACATAGACCTTACCCCTACCTCATGGAGGACTGGATTCACAAAACATATAAACTAAATTGATCAAATCAGTTTCTGTATCCCGAGCAGCATAAAGGGGAAAGGCAAGCTGCAAAAATGACCTTGATAAAATGGAAACTCGAATGCCAAAGCTAAGCGTGTTATTCCATATTGGTGAATCCTAATGGTTTGAGAACCAACAAATAGCTACCTGCCAGTTAAGCATCGTAACTAAAATCAACTACTAATTTCATTAACCAAAAATTGCCGCTGCACTTTGTCTACCAGATGAGTCGTGGCTTCAAAAACAGCCACCAAGAACGACACAACTACAATCCCACCTCGTGTGGTGCCACCCCACAAATACATCACCAAAATCACCAGTAGCCCGCAGTCTACAAGAGTTTGACATGAATTTATCCATTACAAAGAAAGAAAGGAAGACAAGCTACTAGGATGGTTAGCATACCGATACTGCTCCATTCAGCTGTAAGCCTGTAATAGGCCCTATTTACCGAGGATAGCACCTATCCTTGCCACCACTTTGTTAGTTCCAACATAACAAATTTACCTTGCAGGGCATTTTTAAATTCAGGGTCCGACTACCTTGAAAGAATCCACTACCATTGGTATAAAATTTTAGTATACTACCACAATTAAATCCACCTGTACAGCAAACCAACTTTTGGAAGCCAAGAAAGTAGAACAGTGAAGAGGTCCAAGATAAAATCTTCAGAGAGGTCAAACAATTGAGTGAGCAAGCCAGGTACTTGTATGGCTCATGTAAAAATGCATAGTCAGATCTCTGAAAGGTTGAAAGGACACTTTGCAGATTAACAGGAAGCATCAAATGGAAGTTGGGACTAAGAAGAACGACAAAGGAAATAATGACTGACAGCTGAAAGCAGTGTCACCACGGGAAATGCTGAAAAAAGATGGATGTGTTTAGGAGGTAGAGGATCGAAAGCAATCAAACCAAGCTCAGCTACAGAGAACCAGAACTAGCTCCACATGTTCCTCTAACCTCAGAGGCAAATGAGATTTGGCCAAAAAAAGATCCAACATCTTTACATTTAGAACACTCTACAAAACAAGGATTTGAAAACAAATAAAGAGTAATACAAATTATACACATTACAAGTTTAGTCATCATTTGAAGAATGAGGATCAAGTGGAAATTAGACAACTCAAAGATATGCAATGTGAACAAGATGACAAACTTGGAGGAACCATACAGGAATGCTCTGGAATATGAAGAATACCAATAAACTAATAGTGTAGAAACTGTAAAACCAACAACGACGGATGGAGGGATATTTGGCATCTTAGACCTATGTCAGAATAGATCTCGTGTTATACATGATTGAACAAGATCAGAAGTGATCAGATCCTGCATGCAGTTAGAATAAAATGAAAGGATAGACTCCAAAGATGGTTTGATCATCCTATGCAGGCTTCCATACGCACGCATACTCCAATGTGAAAAATATGGCTATCAGAGATGCAAAGAAGGACCACACAAACATAAAAACACATGGAGGAAAATGATCTCAAAAGATCTACTACAGTTTCACCGGATAAACATGGAGTTAACACAATCAATAAAGCAGAGGATTAATATTTATGAGAATAACTAATTAGGAATTCAAGCCTAGTCACACTTATATTAGGTGCTTGTCAAGAGTCTTCTTTGGTGATTGTTTGTGTTGAGATAAAGATCACACTTGTTCTCTAGTTTAGCAAAACTTTAATTTTACTTAAAAGAAAAATCATAGAAAATAAAGTATATCGCACTTATCAGAATACATACAACAGAACTACTAGAAGATTGAGGCATAATAGACCGGCATGAAAGCACCAAAGTCGTGCCCTTTCTCCCCAATCTCTCTTCTAAATGGAAAACGTAAATACAATTGAAAGGGAGGGCTCTCATCACTTCAAAGAAATTCATGATACTAGTTGAAAGATTATCCAATAAATTAAATCCAATAGCCATGCT
This sequence comes from Solanum aculeatissimum, assembly GCA_038996855.1. Classification (NCBI taxonomy): domain Eukaryota; kingdom Viridiplantae; phylum Streptophyta; class Magnoliopsida; order Solanales; family Solanaceae; genus Solanum; species Solanum aculeatissimum. Next base: position 5,517 of record JBCEWC010003465.1, read on the forward strand.
ATGGATTGATAGTCAGTTTTTTATACATTGAAAATACAAAATTTTGAAACTTCCTCCTACAAAATCAATTTAACATAACCCATAGTAAAGGAACACACATGTTTTGCTATTTGGTTGGTTTGGATTCATGGATACGAATGCCAGGTTTAAACCTGACTGCTGAGGTCAAAAGTGAACTGACCAATATTTACAAGCTGGCTATTAAGGGGCACACTGTAGACCATGAGAAGTCAGAAGCACGAAACCCCAAGCATCTCAAAACAAAAAAACTCAAAATTACCAAAAGTTCACTTTGAAACAAAATAAAAAGAAATATCAAACTCACCTGTTCTCGTAAGACACAACAAAATCCGATCTTCCGAAAAAAAATCACCTCCTATCCCTTCAACAAGACCAAACAAACATGTTAAATCACACAGAACACTACACCACTTCAAGAAATTCAAAAAAAAAAACACAAAAAACACACAAACAAAAAATCAAAACCGTGAAAAAGCCAAAAAGGTGTTCAAATATAGCAAAAATTGAACAAACCCAGTAAGAGAAAAAAAAATCGATGAAAAAACTAACCCTAGAAGCGAACAGGAGAAAGTCTCGGAGGAGCCGAAGAAGAAACTGGAGAAAGAGAAAATGAATTTTAATAGTGTTATATAGAAAGTGAAAGTAAAATTGTACTCAAGAGGTTTCCAATAAATCGCTAATATGCTAAAAACGTGTCGAATTCTGATTGGATATCGTGAGATTTTAGGTAGCTAATAGCCAATAAAAATAAGGAGTAGATGGAAAGCCGGTGAGGGTGAGCACAGGAGATTGTAGCAGAAAGTTTTACGTGTTCACGCATGTTGGGCTTCAGCTTTGTTTAGTGGACCAATCTGTATTTGATTTGAAAGGAGCGAGTCAGGTGAAACGTGGCATGTTACGTGCTTGTTGATCGGCTTCTAACCGGCTAATAGCGAAAATGGGTCGGATTCGAGGAGATGTATCTTGTTGATTTGACCCATAACCAGGAAGGAAAAATTACGCGGATAATCAAATATATATTAGTTAATTAGCTAATATAATTATAATTTGAATTAATTATGACTCATGATAAATATCTACTGTGATTACAATCTGAGTTTTGTATAATTCGTCTGATTTATACAATTATTGTGCGCAATTATATAAAAATTGTATGCGAATCAAATTGTATAGTGAAATATATAAACACTGTGAATTGTATAGCGCATTATAAACGTTGTGGTCGAATTGTATAGAAAATATATGTTATACAAAAACTTCGAATTGTATAGTGACTTATACAAATGTTGCATGAATTATATAAATGTTGTTATAACTATTATTACGAAATATAATTATTCAAACTATAATTATAGAACATAATTAAAATATTTTTAAATGATTATATGCGAAAATTCCTCTCAGTAGTAATTGGTATGAGTTTTGATTTGTCTTATATTTTCTAATGGGCTAGAGTTGGTAGTATAAAAACCGTAATTTTAATCAAAGTTGATTTTTAAGGAAAATATTAATATTCAATCGAATCTGTTCAATTAAGTTTTGATCTAAATTTAAATGATTCATGCTTAAAAATTATCTTTTTGACTTGCTAAAAAGAACTATTCAAAAAATATGATTTCTACTAAATTAAAAGAAAACAAATTCTAAGTATGACATATCAGCATTTACAATTCAATTTGGAAGAATAAGTTAATTAATGAGCCATTATATTAAATATTTATAACATTTGCATCATAAAAGCATGAGTCTCGAAATATTTTCACAGCTAGTATCAATTTTGTGTGGGACTATCGTTTTCTGATAAGTGTGTCCAATGCATTCTTTGAATTGGGTAATTGTCGTTTTCTAGCAAACATGTCCAATGCATTTTTTTCACCCATTACAAATTACATGACTTGAGGCAATATGATAAAAATAATTACTAATTACAATCTTTTCGACGAATTATATAGGTTCCACATAGAAATGTAACAACCTTTCAATATTATCTAATTTTATAATGTAATTTCTCTTTACTATTTTCGAATTTTAACTTACATCGATAAAAAGCAAACGATAACAAAATTATTAGTGCTTCAACTTATGAAATATTTGACATTTGAACAAACTAATCCAGTAAAATAAATACATAATGTCACTATCTCGATCAGTCGTGAGTGACGACCACACAAATTCTCTAGTGGGAGAATCAATTACTAATTCAGCAAAATTATATAAAACACAACGCATTAAATAGAATGCTAAGAAAACAGTTTAAAATCATTAAATGATTGAATTCCCATAGACTCAATCAAGTATTCAAAAGTATTTGCGGAAAACAAAACCTTTAGAGCCTAAAAGTCGTGATACCAACACTTTAACGTCTAAAATATAAGGATGCAACCCCAAACAAGAAAATATAAACTAAAATAATTTAAAGGTGTTTGAATCCAAAAAGATGGACTAAGAATTTAAAGGTGAATTTTTTTAGTCCGAAATAAGAAGCTCACCCTTGAGTTCAGATCGTACACGTTTACAATTGAGGTCCTGAAAAAGTTGAATGAATATTTTTTGTATCCAATAAAGAAAAAGTAAGTACAATATAACTACATAACCTGTAATAACCTTTTTTTTTTTAATGAAGGGTCAATTGATAATTTTAACCACTAATAATTTTTATTAAAAAAACAAATAAAAGAAGCAATCCAACCCTAAATTTGAATTTGTCGCTGCAGCAAACAAAAAAAAAGAAATTAGGTTAGTTTTTTTTTTCTTCTTCTTCGTTCTTTTCTCTTGGAAGAAAACACACAACTTACCAAGGTGATTCGAGGAAGTTCATACACAGAATTAACTTGATCTTTGTACCACTATTTTAGGTGATAAAGTGCATGTATTGTCTTGTTGTTGTATGCTCTTGTTAGTTGAAAACACATTTACCAAAAATTTTACCAATTAAGTTTTAACAATAAGATTAAGAATACATTTACTTTAATTTATAGTCTAAGGTATTGGGTTTTGAGTTTAACTCTAAAATTGAAGATTAGGGATATTGGGACTTGAGTTTGGCCAACATATTCAATATCAATAATCAATATTTTTTTCATAGATTGAGGCAAGTAGGGACTATTTTGGTGGATGTTCTACATGTGCAAGGTTGTGGAACTTGTCATTAATAACGTAAGTGAGACTTTAAGCTTTAGTGCTTGCTTTTCAAATATATTTTCTCTGCTTGATGCATGTGTTGGGACAAACATGTGTTTGACAGAGTTGGTGTTCCTTAATTAGCCCTAGATATGTTATTTTGATAAGAATATCGAATATTTTTATAAGTTATGTGTGGTGTGATGTTGGATACCTTCTTTATTATCGTGATGTGGTAACTAGGGGCATACATAGTTATTGTAATATGTTAGGGACATACCCATGCTACCATAATGTGTTAGGGGCTTTGTACGCGTTGTCGCAGTATACGTTTAGAGCATTATACATGCTGTCATGGACTTGTCAGGGTGATGGGTTGATCTCCTCCACTGTCGTTTATGACAAGTTTTGAGTGTGGATTGAACTAAGACATGAAGTGACCTTTTGAACATTTGTTTGAACTTATTAAGCTTATTAAATATTCTTGTGTATATTATTTATGTATATCTGTTATGCAGATGTATTTTATAACTTCTGTTCCAAGGGTATTAAAGTAGTGAGTCGAGGATCTTACTGAGTTATATTTATATATAGTTCACTCATTACATGCATGTCAATGCAGAAACTGTTGCAGAGGGTGAGACTTGTGGCTGATAAGTTCGTTCCCGTGGACTCTATTGCTGAGGTGAGCCTTCACATTGTTCGTGGAGGCTACTATTTCAGCTCTATCTAGTATAACTTATATTTTTTTCTTGGGGTTTGCATGCCCGACATTTGAACTCATGTCACTCTATTAGATGCTCCGCGATTTTATTGTGGAATTTGGGCTAAAGGTATTTTGTTAAGTGACTTTTTTCCTTTCGTAACTCGATAAATGATTTTGGTTTGATAGTTATTCCATTTTTATGAGTAGTGATGAGATTTGGTGTTGCACATATTGTATCTTTGTGCTTTGATAAATTTGGGTGTGTGTATGGATGTTTGGTTCTCCTGACAGATAGTATTGGCAAGTGTCAGTCACATCTAAGGGGTATTTTGGGATGTGACACAATCATAGTGTCCTCGTTTGATCACACGGACAATTCCAAGATGGAAATGTAAGACAAGTAATCACAATATAGTTACACAAGTCAATATATACAATTATTATCAAGTCGCATTAGAATAGACTCTCAATCACCAATCCTGGTTTAAAATAATGCGTGAAATATGACCCGCGTGTTCACAATAGTCATGTTCATTTAAGGGACTCCCCCCCCCCCCCAAAAAAAAAAGCAAACATATATCAAGAGTGATATCGAGCCACTTAGGAAATAACCTGAATCATCATAATTCCTGAACCAACAATGATATCTTGTATCAAATATGATGTTCAAGCCAACCAATAATATATGTCAAGTGTGCTATCCAAGCCAATCGAGAGATTTAAAAAAATTGGGGGTAGGGAAAAGGGGAATGGGGAGGGGAATCAAAATATGGAAATCAAACTCTCACCAACAAAGTGGGAGTTCGGGTAGTCAACCAACTGAGCTACTAAGATTTCCCAATAAAGAGATATCATGTACCAAACATAGTATTCAAGTCAATTACATTATTTTGTACCAGACATGATATTTGTGCCTACCATGCAATTACAAACTAGATGCATAATCAAATTACAATAAACCTTGGAGCCATAAGTAACGAAAAGCAAGTTCATTGTGTGTGATTATTAACATGAGGTCATTTTACATTAACCCCTTATGTTTTTTTACATTCATTGCACAAGCAATGCTATAAAGTAATTAACATGCACACATTGCATATATTAAAAAAATAAGTAAACTTCATTTATCTCGAATCAAACCTTTTAAAGCTCTATTGAATATGAGTCTTCCCCTTGTCATGAATTCTTACTTGTTCTTGATTTAACACAAATAGTAAACACAACAATTATGAATAATAGTCTAAAAATATCTGGATTATACTCAAATTCTAATTCTTAGTCAATTTCATGATCATCATATCCAAACTACGACTTTTCCACCATTAATTTCAAGTTAATACCCTTCTCTAGGGTTGCTCGCCGTAGATTCTAGGACTTAAGAATCAAATGACAATTTAAGAAAATAATGAACTTACCTTTATCAAAAAGAATAATGAAAAAAAGATGAAAAACGTCTGAGGTCATCAAAGCAATTTAAAAATGAGTTATTAGTCAAATAATGACTGATTTGGAAATGTTTGTACACTAAAACATGGCTTACTCTGCCATATCAGGTTTCAGTCTGCTATAACAACCCCATTATAATGAGATATCATTTGTTATAACAACTTGTATGAGGTAAAAAAATTGAGATTCTTCCCAAAAGTCTTCATTTTGCAACACACCCTCGAATTTTGATGTTCTAAAATAATCCCTTCACGTCGAGTTCGATATTAAGAGTTCTAGTTACCCAAATTCAGTTTTGAAAAGTCATACAAACTCTTTAACAACTTAGCTATTAAAAAATCTAACCCAAGCTTAGATATTATATCCAATCCTTTTCGAATTGCCTAAATTCCACCTTATGCAAATTTCGTTTGAGAAGTCAACTAACTGAGCTACTAAGATTTCCCAATAAAGAGATATCATGTACCAAACATAGTATTCAAGTCAATTACATTATTTTGT
>JBCEWC010003465.1:11410-30217 GCA_038996855.1 Solanum aculeatissimum
CTAACCCAAGCTTAGATATTATATCCAATCCTTTTCGAATTGCCTAAATTCCACCTTATGCAAATTTCGTTTGAGAATGTCCTAGACTGAGATTTTTAAGTTACTATCCAAAAAAATTTCTAACCCAAGTCTTTCAATTATAAACTCTTCAAATTCATTAAATTTTAAAATGTTTTATAGTAAAAAATCAATACTTATTTTTTAAGAAAATCGATGAACAAAAATCCTCACATTTTGATAAAAAAAAATGTATTCTACAAAAAAAAGTTACTTAATATTTTTGGATCTCTAACGAACAAAAATAACTATTACTATTCAGTACTAAAATGTTATCATAAATCAACCTTAAAAAATTATTAATCAATCGCATGAATATTTTTTAGTAATACTAAACTTTGAATGTCGGTGATCTTAGGTGTATTTATGCGCCTAATTAACCAAAATTACCCATGTATAGAGCCTAGCCAGAGGATAAATCCATAAGAGTTTAAGCGTTTTTGGTGTATTTAGCTTATTTTGCTAATATGGGGCCGAGAGCGCTTGTTGGTTGTGATGCAGGTCTTTGAACATATTTTTCATGTCCGGGTTCACAGTCGGGAATAAAGGAAGGACACAACTGCAGAATGAAGTGAAGAAATCAGTCACCCCAGGAAAAACGCGTTTTTCCGCGTCGCAGACCTAAGCAAGAAGTTGTGCAAGTTAATTGGATGGAAAAAAAGTATGGAGCATGAAAATAGCGCAAGTCCGCATCGCGGACTTACCAAAGTAACAACGAAATTGGTCCAATCAGCATTAAATGTAGAAATACACTAAATGGAGCATAGTTTGCGTCGCAAACTTTGCAGACGTGAGGGCGAGATCGAGAAGAAACAGGATTTTTAGGCTTAAAGTCATTTTTAGAACATTATTATTGCATCGGTTTTTAAGGGGAACAAAGAGATACGACTGAGAACTCTATACTAGAGTTATTTTTTGTTGGTTTTCATCTTAGATTTCTATTCTTGAATGTTGTTTAACATTTTTATGTATTTTAAACAATTATGAGTGGCTAATCTTCTCATATTCTGGGATTGTAGCCATAGACAATGTCTTAGTTCTTGATATTTGCAATTTATGAAGGGATTTCCACTTAATTATTCTTACATCTCTTTTATCCATGCTTCATAGTTTGGCCAACCATGGAGTAAATTCGTTATTCATTCTGAATTCGAGAGATGTTGAAATGAATAGAACGCAGGGATATAGGAAGCTTGTTCATCTAGGAAACTAGGTTGATTCGTGTGTAGGAGAATTGTGACAACTACCTATATACCTAACTTGATTCAAATACAAGAAGATAACATTAAAACATTTTCATTAATTATGTCTATCCCCGCTCAATGAAGTAGTTAGGCTATTAATGAGAGTAAGCCGATAGAGCCGTGCTACCCTACTTAGGTATTTTCAACCCTGTGAATCAATAATAAGGAAACCCAAACATAATTGTGATTATTTAGCCTAGAATATTTGTCAAAATGGTTACAGTCCTAAAAACTTAAGTTTATTGATTTTTTCCTTCAAGATCATTTAATAGTAGTAGTTTTAGTCTGTTATTTTAGTTGCAAGCATTTTTCATCATTTCCTAAAAAGGCATACCCAACATAACCGTCTTTGATTTATAACTAAAAATCTAATTTAAGTCATTTGAGTTCGATATCTGGCTCCTAACAAAAGCCATTTTAGTACTTGAGTTGAACATGCACACTTGTGTGTGCCAGGGAAGCAACAAGTTTTTGACATCGTTGTCGGGGACTTAAATTTAGAAACTATTTACTTTCTATAGGTGTTGTATTTTGTTGGGTTCACTATGCTTGATCTTAGTCATGTTTTGTTTGCAGGTATTCAGTTACTACAGTGGAGGAACCAGACTTTTGCTTTCGGTAACGTCATTGAAGGGTAGGTGTCTTGTACCCCATTCCACCAATAGAACTGATTAAAGGGAAGAACAACAGGATACTAAAGAAAAGGTTGAACCTGTTGTTCAAGAGATGGCTGAGCAGAATCCTACACCCAAGGCAATGGCTAGACCAATTCGAGATGTGGCAATCCCACGCACTACTAATGTGATAAGCTATTTTCAAAAGTCAGAGCCTAGTGGACGATGGTAACTCAAACAAAACATGATCCAATTGTTACATTCCACCGGGCAGTTTACTAGATTGCCACATGAGGACCCACAAGTGCATCTCCAAAACTTTTTGGAGATTGTTAATACTTTCATCCCTACTGGAGTGAATAGGGATTATGTTCGGATGACTTTGTTTCCCTTTTCACTACTTGGGGAAGCAAGGAGGTGGCTATAAATTGAGTCACCTAACTCATTCACTTTATGGGACAAGTTGGTTAGAAAGTTCATGATAAGATTCTTTTTTATCTAAAAAGACAACCAAGTTGAGAAGCGAGATCTTAAGTTTTCGACAAAGGTCAGGGGAGAACTTGTACCAAGCTTGGGATGGGTTCAAAACTCTTCTCATTAATTGTCCTCATCATTGTCAGATTAATGAGGTATTAGTTCATACCTCCATTGAAGGTTTGGAACCCAATACCAAAGTTCTCCTTGATTCTGCTGCAGGTGGGCAAGCCTTGGAGAAGACATATGGGGAGCTTTACACTCCACTCAATCGTATTGCACAGGGCAACCCGAAGTGGAATAGAGGGTCAAGTAAACCCGTGGTCTAGAAATAAGTTGGGATGTTAGAGGTAGATGCTATGAATGCTTTACAGGCCCAAGTGTCAGTAATGCAAAACATGCTGACAACACACTTCAACAATCTGTCCTTGGGCCAGTCACAAACTGTAGTGAACAAAGCTCTAGTGAACATAATTCTACAGTAGCAGAGTACTTTGTGTGATGTTTGTGGGGGAGGAGACCATACTGTTGAATATTGTGGGGGAAAATCTAGAGGTTGTCAATTTAGTAGGAAATGCAAATAGAGACGACCAACAAAGTTTTAGGGATACTTATAACCTAACTGGAGAAACTACCCAAATTTCTCTTGGGGTGGCAATCAACAACAACTAGAACCACCTTAATATAGACCACATGGAGGTTGGCAGTTGTACAATCAGCAAGCACAACAACATGCAAAGCAAACAAACACTGGGGGCATGAGTGATAGTGAAGTGCTGAGACAAATTCTGGCAAATCAGTAAAGGCAAGATGATGTTATTTGCCAGAATATGAAAGGCCTGCAAAACCTTAAGAAACAAATTAGGTAGTTGGCAAACATAGTTAATGTTAAACCTAAAGGAGGTTTGCATGGGGACACTGATCCAAACACAAAACAGGTCAATGTTATGAGTACTAGAAGTGAAAAGCCATTGGTAGAGTTGATCCCTAAGCAGAAAAGTGAAGGCAGTGTAAGTGCAACACTGTAAAGTTCTTGAGCATACAAATGGATTATCATAATGAGCCTATGGACCAGATATACCAAGTATAAAGGTCGGATAGATCGAATCTACGAGCCGAATAGGCTGCCTGTATGTGGCAACATACATGTACTGTATTATAAAGCTTTAAATCTATATTAATTCATGGCACATGTACGAGCAGACAATTCACATAAGATATTTAGTGAGATTCAGGTAAGGGAAATAATAGAGATATTTAACATTTGTTTCTACTCGTTAGGACTTATAGTGATTGTATGTTGTTTGTATCTATCGGGATTATTAGGGTCAAGCTAGGTTATTATTTACTATGTGTTTGTATTGCATTGTTATAGAAAAATATGTTATTATACTTGTGTTTCACCTTTGCCCTTTCTTTTAGTACTTATACTTCAGTTACCTTACATGCTCGATACATTATTATGTACTGACGTCCCTTACCTAGGAGCGTTGTATTCATGCCTGTAGGTCCTGAGCGACGATTAGACATACTTATTGCCTATCCAACTTATTGATTGACTTCTTTTTTGCAAGGGTTCTTAGACTTTGGAGGTTTGCTTAGTTTGTTGTTTATAGATTTTGGGTAGGTCAGGTCTTATTTCGTCTAAGTATTATCTTTATAAAGATTTGCAGACTAGTGTTTTTTTTAACCACATTATTGGTTATGTTTGCCTGGGGTGTTAGTTGATTGTAGTTTGATATACAGTTTAGATATGTTTCTATTTTCAACTTCTGTATAGAAATCATGATGGCTTTGACGGTCCACATAGTGTTTATGTTTTCTTAGATGCCATGGTGTCTTTGACGGTCCAAACAAACTTATGTGTTAATTAGTTATTGCTTTATGTAAATTATTGAGAATAATTATTTTTTTTAGAGTTAGTGTTAGAGGCCTTGATTGTCAGGGACTCAGGGGTGGGGGCTAGGGCACTTATTTTTAAGTTGAGATTGTTGGGATATATACTATTAATCATGAAATATATAATTTAACCATAAGTTTATATATAGTATTTATTGTAGAATAATTGTTTATTCAATTTTAATAAAAATTTTAATAGATCATATAATCATTTATGTGTCCATTTACTTATACTGTAGATGATTTAGTGTATAGAGTTTTAGTTTATACACAGAGAATTAAATTATCGGTTCTTATAAGTATAAATTTTTTCGTTCATAAGTTAAATTGGAAATTGGACAAGTCATCGGTATAATTGTAACACAAGATTATATATAATTTATCTTGATTATGAAAACGATGTAGTTTCAACTTCTTGTGCTAGTGCATATTGTATGTATTGAACGGGACCGAGTAGAGATAGTTATTTTAGACTGACTGACAAAAACATATTCTCTAAACTGTTAAATGTACTCATATTCTTAATCCTGATATAGCTATTATGATCTGTATATATTAAATATCGTTTTAATTTATTAAAAGGCGAGACTCTGAGATGAGTTAATATGCCTGGTAGATTAGATGATAATAATATATATTGGTGGAATAATAAGTTAGTTGATGGAATCCATGTCTCGATATAGAGATTGATGATATGCCTTTTCGAGAAGCTTATAAGTTTTCATCGTGTCTAATCTTGCAAGTGGATTTATGAATCCGACACATGAAATAAGTTAAGCATTGCTCTAAAGAAAATTAATCATTAAATTAAATTCGTCAGTAATTTAATTTATTAAATAGTATCTGTAATCTTAACATGTGGAATTACATAAGTATTTAATGGGAAAATTCGTAATATAAATGGATGAGTGCAATTACGAATTTTTAGTGGAATAATTTGTAATTTATTATGGTAAGAATAATTTCAAATTAATTATTTGAATTATTTTCATAATAGTGAGTCTCAATAATTAATTTTGTGGTCCCTACAGTGCTCACTTTTAACGAGAACTCAGAATCATATTTCTAATAAAAGGAGGATATATATTAGTTTCTTATTTTTCAAGAAAAGTGAGCTTCCTTCTTCATTTTAGATTTGGAAAGGTCCTCTATAAATATGAATTTTCCTAATCTAGAAAATTAATAAAAAGGAATGACGTTTTCTATACAATGCTTGCCCACTCAAGTATTGAGAGAGTTCAGATGTGAACTTGGAATCATTGAAGAAGATCGTAGAACTGCAGTCTAACTCGTGAATTCGCTCGAAGGTATATGCTCACGCTTCGAGAGGTATTTATCGAATTAAATTTCAGAAAGTTTATATGTTCTAGCATAAACGTATGTGTTATCTATTATTCATGTAAGTATTATGATTCTTATATGCTTCCGCTGCACATATAATTTTCCAACAGAGATATACTTGTTTGTTTTCTCAATTGTGTGTAGTCGCCATGTGCCTTTAGCAAGTGGTTCAACAAGGTCGGCTCATGGCTAAGTTTTGGCATTGCGTGCCAGTTGAGTCCCTTAAATTTGGGATGTGACAAAATGGAACAAGACTAAAATAGAGTACCAAAATAAAAAAAATGAAGACAAGTTAAAGGGATTATGTATGTGTTTCACCTTATATTTAGAATTCATGAATATGTATAATATTTACATCATAAAAGCATGAGTCTCAAAATATCTTCACGATAAATAACAATTTCATGTGTGAGTCTCGTTTTTTGATAAAGATATATAACACATTCACTAGATCTGGAAAAAAGTAAAAATTTTCACTCAAAATGCGTGCTTTGAGTTTCTTTTATTATTTTTAATTCTTTCTCAACGTATATCTTCCATTTTTTCCCCATAAATTATGCTTTCTTTCTTTGTCTGTCATCTTTCTCCAGAAGAATAAAAACTGTTCATATCAATTTAAAATAGAAAAGTTATTAAACTCATATATATGTCATGAACTATTTTACTTAGGCGAAGTAAGAATTACTTATCGACATGATGAGATTTACCGTTACATAAAATAAAAATTAACTATTTTTTAAAATTTAACAGTAATCTTGACTCGTGTTTGTCATGCAGTTTTAACAGTAAAAACAACATTTCAAAAGCATTTGTGATTCGAAAATTAGATAAAAAAAATATATCTTTGATATAAAAAATAAATAAAAGATTAATATGAGCTATTTCCAAGAATTGGACAATAATTTTTACTTTTTTTCCCCATAAAAAAACAATTATTGTAGGTCACTTCTCTCGTGATATACATAGGGTTAGAATTGCTTTTACACTCCTTACATTAGAGTTCCTTCCCCAAAGGTTTTGAGGTTTCTCTTTTTTCCCCTTTTCGTCTCCGCCATGAATTGATTTCCCGGAAAAATCCTGCCCAATCAAGCGGATAGCATTTTCTCTCCATTCCTAATATTGAATCTTCTCATTTAGTTGGAGAATCATCTAGGAAATCCGATTAGGGATTTGGTGATATAATGGGGAGTGGAAATGGAGAAGATGATCGGACGTTTAGGCTCAATTTCACTGCCGAAGGATTTGCGAAGCTTAGGGAACGAGTTAATGAGAAACTCAAGGAGTTTATGGGTGACTACACGGATGATACTCTTGTGGTATGATTTTTTTTGATTTTCTAGGGCTTGGAACAACTATTGGATTACGGTACATATTGTTGAAAATATTGGATGCAAGTTGTCACTGTTGTGAAGATAAGTGCGACTATAATTTTGATGTAGTATTGAGTATTACCTTATTACACTCTGTGTTCAGGAATTCTACAAACATGATTTTCTAGTTTGTGCAAGTTTCTTTTGTTGTTACTGCTTCCACATACTAATTGGATTGCGGAATGTGTTGTTGAAAAAGCTTCAAAGTTATTATTGCCAATAGTATTGATTAAAAATATGATTGTGTACTAGTATAGCCGTTTCAATCTACTGAAGAATTTGTTTATACAGTGCGAAAGGTGTGCAATCCTTAGAGCTTTTTGATTATTGAGTTGCTTCAGTAATTTGGATAATGTTTTGTGCAATTTATAGTAGCTTAGTCGCAAGTGAGATTGACCTCTTATCTTATATAGCATTGCTATGAATTCTCTACTCGGATGGATATATAAGTTCTAAAATTCCATTTGTATTTGCTTTTTGGTTGGGGATCTGAGAAGCCTTGAAAAGAATGGTACCCTTGTATCAGTATTTACAGCATAATAATGTTCTATTGGATAGTAGGCTGTCTATTGGTCACAGAAATAGCTTTGGAAGAACCTAGGATATAGGTCTTATGTAGGGCGTTCCCTAGTTATGTGTTTATTCATCCCCTATAGTGCTTTTCTTTCAATTTATATGTTTCCTTTTTAGTGTCAACTTTGTAAGGCATTCATAATGTTATTTCACCTCAACTTTCTTGCTTTTGTTCATTTTTGCTGAAATAAGTACCCACTGCATTTCACATACTAGATCATTGTATAGTATCTATCGATGTATTTCCAATAAATCTTTCCTATTGTGATTTTTTAAACTGATGAATATAAGAATAATTTTCTTATTTTTTTTATACGGTGCTTGTCTCTCAGTTGGTGTTTGGTTTTACTTTTTTGGGCATTGCTTTTGGCGTAGTTGCCATATTCCTTTCAAAGTTCTCCTGTTTTTCCTTCTTTTAATACCAAATTCAGAACTCATTTACCTATGACATATGTGGCTAGTATCATTTTTTTACTTGATTCTCGCAAATGGCTACCTGAATAACTTTTTTTGCAACTCTGATTTCTCTCTAAGACCACCTGTGCACTAGCGAGCCTTATAATTTGACATCTGGAAAGTTCTCTGTGCACTACATGTATGCAGTGTGCAGTAAACACACTAAAAAGCAATCATGTTGTGGTCATATTTATTTCCAATCGCTTGAAGCTCCCGTCATTTGTAGTTCTCCACTACCTCTGTTTTTGTTGTTTGAGGGCTAATGTTCTTATTTGCTTATATAAAAAGATTTCATGATGTTCATTGATTTAAAGAATGCAAGCCACTCGAGAAGTTCACTGTCACTCACAACTGTGTATAGTCATTTTAGGCAAAATGATTTATGTCAAGTGAGGCACCTGAAAGCTGCTTAGTCGGTAAGACTGACATCAAAAAGCTTAGACTGAAGGTATAGTTAGCCAGAGATTTTTTTGTAAGCTCAAATGCAATATCTTGTAATTTTTGCATCTTCTTGATGCGGTTATTAATATCACTTGCTTTATCAAAAAAAAAAAAAGCGCTTAGACTGAAGATAAGGGTTGACTTTGATGTATAATATATGTTTGTTAGAAGGCAAGATGGATGCAATAGCTCATTTAAATTGTATGTGCACCATTCTGGTGGTGCAAGTTACAGGACACATTTTATGTTTTGTATGTGCAACAGAGCTCTATCATTATAGGGAGAAGCTGCCCATTCTATGAATCTATATATGTTGTTGATAGTGATCAGTTCTTTCTTACTGAGTATTGCCTCGTAAAAAAGTTTGCTCATCTTCTAACATTCAAGTTTAAATGTTCACATGCATTTGATTTGTAACTTTCTCATTTTGATTTGTGTGTTCAAATAAGAAGTTCAGGAAATTCTTGGTTGACATAGTTACCCGGTACCTGTGTGAGTAGGAGGTAGCAAGGTACCTTGAATTAGTCGGGATGCATGCAAGCTGGCTTGAACTCCATTTTTTAAAAATCAGTTTAGAAATACATTGACTGTTAAAAATGGATATTAACTCTTTATTTATTTATACGTTAGACAAATTCTTAGTAGCTATATCGATGCAAAAGTTCCAATTTTATCAGATGTTTACCAAGGGGCTTGCATCAAGTGTTATGTTCTCTCATGCTAAAGCCTACCTCATATATGAGGCCCTTGCAAATCATGATTGGCATCATGTAGTGAAGTCCTATTCCCAGTTTCTATGTTAAAAGGAGCTTCTGGTTCTTTTCCTGGAACCGGAACACACTGCTATATTCTGGTTTGGAACTTTAAGCTTTCGTTATATTGTTGCATGATATAGATGTAATGCCAAGTTGTCAACTTGAATTGTCGTTTGACATATCAAAATTATTCATGTACCATGTTATTCTAAAGCTGGGGACAAATTTATGTTGATATATTCTCATAGAAGATACCACTGTTTTTTCGTTTAGATCCATTTGTTTTCTTCTGCACGTGATATTTGATCATCCTCACCCCTTCATTTAATACATTGTTCTGTGCATCTTTGGAGCCTCAATTTAGTTTTATCAGATTATTATGTAACATTAGACGTCGAGTCTAGTTATTACAGATACTTCTCAATGTGGTGTTCCTTATTGGTGCATCAGACTTCTCCTTCAAGTTTAATGATGCTATTTTTTGCTATGTGCCTGCAGGAATATGTCATTGTCTTGTTAAAAAATGGTAGGCGTAAAGAAGAAGCAAGAAATGAATTGAATGTTTTTCTTGGAGAAGATAGTGTCTCCTTTGTCGATTGGTAAATAACAGCCATATTTCGCTTACAGTATGTGTTCTGAGCTAAGTATTTATTTTACTATTCTGATTCTTGGTAATGCTGTTTAGGCTATGGGATCACCTGGGATCAAACATCGATCATTATGTGCAACAAAAGGATCCTGATACAGGAGGAGGGGCTAAAATGAAACCCGCTATTGCGGAGCAGCCTGCAAAGAATGATATGCACCACCTGGACCTGGACGCTGATGCTGATAAAGATAAACTAAATAAATCTAAAAGCCGTTACGGAAGGGAGTGGAAAGGGCTGGCTAGGGATGGACACCCTACTCTACGTAGTTCTTTGGCCGAAAACATTCCTAAGGAGGAGGAAGCTCACCGAAAAGTTGGTCATGCAAAGCGATCCCTCTCTCCCCAACCAGAACTTCTGAGAAAAAGAAGCAGACCTGAAGAAAAGCTGAAAAAGGTATCTAGAATCTCTGTGCGTTTCTTTGTTTTGAGAATTAAGAGGATGCTACTGACTTGTCATAATACCGTGAAGGAGAATTTCTTAATTGATAATTTGAAACTTGTCATGTTTTCAAGCTGAATATTGTGCTAGTTTTTAACTTTTTGATCTATTCTGTTCCAAAGGTGCATGCCTAATCTAACTCTTTTTCATTTAGCTAGCGTCTCTATATCTTCTATCATTAACAACTATCGTTAGATGTGTTATTTGGCAGTCTGGGCAAAATTATGCATAGAGCTGTCTTTGCAAATCGCTAAGTATAAATTTGCGGCTTTTTCTGTTTCGGGCTCGGAAATGCTCTATTTTCTCATTATTGGGAGGTGGAAATGAAGGTTTTTGTACTTGAATAGAAGCTTGGGGTTCCATTTCCTACTGTATTAACTGATGCAAATTAAGTAGCTGCCTTTTACTCTATGGATAGCAGAAAATGTAGTGAAGACCAACCTTTTCATGCAGTTTATGGAGTGGTTGGCTTATTGAGCTGGTTTTTCTGTTGTCCTTTATTTGTCATGCTAATTCATTCTTGGCTTCCATGGAGAAATCATTCCGTCCCTTCTTCTTCTTCTTCTTCTTTTTATTTGTAACTGTTTCTCGATTGTAACTGGAAGTGACAACATGATTGATTGAATTTTCTATGGATTTAATTCTAGTTGAAAATAGATGGTGGGTATGTTGAGTTTGATTTGCAACCTTATTCTTCATATCACATACCACTTGACACACATTTATTCTTGAAAGCCCTTGAGCCCGTAAGTTCTCCACCCATTGATCAGGAGAAACATTCAAGATAATGTTTTGGAATGAATATATTTATAGTAATGTCTTGCCTGGTTGTGTATTTTGTTGATGCATGGTCGATAATGCCATTTGTATAATCATTTTTCTCTAAGCACTCAAGTGTGTGACCTTGTGGTCAATGAAGTGAGAGTAAACCTTGCAGACCATGATTTAAATCCTAGCAAAGACAAAAATCCCCAAGTGATATCTTCCCATATGTCAGCCTTGGTAGGCATAGTTACTTGGTACATGTGTGGTAGGGACATAGCAAGTACCTGGTGGAATAATGAGGTGTGCACAAGTTGGCACAAACACCACCATAATAAAAAAACCACTTTCCTCCACATTTTCCCATCTGTTTTAATTAAGTGTCAAGTTCATCACTGTGAAGTTTTAAATGCTCGTCATTGTTGACAATACTTTTACATGCGTGTAGATTACAAATGATAACTAATTTGTTTCCTTGCAATTTTTATTTATTATTGCTGGTGAGACCATATTTGTTTCATTTCTAATTATTTTCGTGTTATGGTATGTATTTGGAATGACAGATTGATTAGATCATGAGTCCTCCTTTTCTCTGTGTGTGGTGGGGTGGGGTGGTGGTTGGGGGTGTTTTTCTGTAATCAGTTTCTCTTGTTTCTAGTATTATTTATCTTATTCTTTTTCCTCTCTGATATTTTCTTCTCTTTTGTAATTTTTCTTCTTTCATAAGTTCAAGTTAGTTGAATTCCCATGTCAATTGGAACAAAGTTTGAAATGAATTACCCTGTGATTTGCTTTGGTTGTATCCCACGCTACTGTCTTCTGAAAGATTCAGGAATGTAGTTTAGCTTTAGTGTGTTGCTATTTTTTACTTATTGTGGTTAATTAATAGTCTTTCCAATGTTATTGTATTTTCAGTTGTTAACAGTACTTTTTCTTTCAAAATCCTTATTTTGGTGTTCGTAGACAGATTTCCTATCATATGATACCATATAATCCATGGTTATGCAACTTTTTTTATATGGTAAATTTGGTAGTTTTTTTTGAACAAGGATTGAGTAAAATAGGATTGCAAGACGAATTGCATAAAAACTGAAAGTCATTACTATAGTTCTTTTTAAGAAAATCTAATTTATGAAAGCAAGAGAAACACATGGTTTGAGTAATCATCTTGGCTTTGTATTCCAAGTCACTACTTCACATCATCAGCTTTTGATGAAATTGTTTGTTGTTGATAGAGGGAAAGCATTCATCAACCAACAATTGCTGCTACTCGGAGGTTGCTGCAATTTGCAGTACGAGATGCTGTGGCTACTTCTAGGCCATCCAATTCTACTCTAGCTCCCTCACCTTCACTAAAGCGTCTTCGCTCTGTGGTCTCTACATCTGTGGATGACTCATCCCTTCCAGAACGCCCACAGAGGATACGGTCGGCTGCAGGAGCACCAACTGCCCTGGCCACTGCTATTAGAGCTGTTGCAGAAGCTGCACAAGATGTAACAAAAGTTAGATCATCTGTTAATGTGTTTGATAGGCTGGGTCGTGCTACTGATGTTCCCGATCCTTCAATCCGTTTGGAAGAATCTAGGCAAGTTGTGACTGAAGATGTACAAGATCAATCTTTTGCTGATGCAAATGAGGCGTACTCAACTTACCTTCATAGAGGTGGTTATAGGGGAAAGCATGTTGGGAAATCTATGTTGCAAGATGATGCTGTGGTTGTTTATGATTCAGCATCGGATGATGAGGCTGATCGTGGTAGCAGTGCTGTGAATAGAAGGGCTATGGATGCCTCTAGGAGTGGTGCACCTGTTAAAAACATCGGTGAGAATCCGCTTATAGTCAAGCATGGCATTGCTTACAATGCGGATGATATTTTGGACAAGTCACAGAAGGACCAGGATCAACTTACATTTGCTCCTGGTGCTCCTCACCAACCAATGAATATCCCATTAAATGTGAATACCTGGAAATCACCTCAGTATCAGGAGGCAAGACAGTCATTTGAGATGGAGAATCGGAGATCTGCCCAAAGCAGTGAAGGCTTGCCTGAGAAACCTGACATGCTGTTGACAAAAGAAAGAACTAATCCTATTGCAGTTACCAATGGAATTGTAAGATATCTAAACTCTGTTATGATCTTGTTATGTGTTAAAATCTTTGTAGTCTCCATAAAATAATTAAATCAATATGTTCTTTGTTAGGTCAAACCACATGCGGAGACACAGAAGGAATCTCAAAAGACAGTTTTTCTTAATCAGGGTGAGTTTGATTTTTCCCTAGTTACATGTGCTTCTACTTTCTAGGCATAATAAAAGCACTTTGAAACTACTTATAGATAAATTTTAAGGCCAATTTGTTATAAGATTAGTTTGTTAAGGTAATATTAGGATTGAGGATAAATATTAAGGTCAATTTGTTACTAAGATTAGTTTGTTAAGGTAATATTAGGGTTGAGGTTACGCTTTATTGCTTTCATTATGTTTTGCGTGAGATACTCTTAACTTAGTGAGGTTAAGTATTGTGCTATTCATTGCTGTAATATATGTGTAGTACTCCCAATATGCAATTCCCTAGGCACCATCTTTGTTTCTTTATCTTATATGTAGGTCATTTTCTGGTTATATCAGGTTTGTATTCTACTGGTGCACCTACAGCAGATGCTGATTCACGGACAGTCTTTGTCAACAATGTAAGTTTCTGTCAAAAACTATTGGTCTGATTCACTAGGTATATCCTTTGTCACTCAATTGCTGAAAAACATTTAATTTGTCTCCTTTGTTTGTGTCAGGTTCATTTTGCTGCTACAAAGGATAACCTTTCTCGGCACTTCAATAAATTTGGGGAAGTTCTTAAAGTGGTAATCCTGACTGATGCTGGAACTGGGCAACCTAAAGGGTCTGTTACTGTTGTTTTCATCACCTTTTACCAATCTCGTCTGATATTATTGAGCCGTTACTGTTTTCATCACCTTTTACCAATCTCTTGTCTGATATTATTGAGTGCTAATGGCTAAATAAATGACATAAACAGGTCAGCTTATGTAGAGTTCATGAGAAAAGAATCTGCAGAGAATGCTTTATCTCTTGATGGAACATCGTTCATGTCACGCATTCTGAAGGTATGCTCTTAAAAGCAGATGATATTATTTGTCCTAAGTTGGCACATGGATTCTTGACTGCTATATGATGTGGAACAGTTCACTTCTCCTTGTTTGGGGGTTGTTGTTTCGGGCCTTTGGCACCCTCCCTTCAAGTCCATCCTTAGTTACTTTTTCAGCTACAGGTTGACTGATTTTCTTCGTGATGATCTGCTAATTTGGTTGTAATTGGTTGGGTTGAAAGTGGACTGTATAAAAATGGGAAACAACTCTCCCCTACAACTTAAAAGGTAAATAAAATAAGATAAGAGGTTTGATCTGTTCCTTGCAGTTTCAATTTACTGTTGACTGCTTAAAGTCAACATATCAACCTCTCTATTTCGCACAAGATTGGGCTAAGGTCTGCATACACTCTATGCTCCCTAGGCGGCCAGACCTCGCTTGATTGATCACACAGAGTTTGTTGTTGTTGCTGCTGCTGTAAGTCAACATATTACATTCCCAAACCTTCTGCAAGAGCTACAAGATGTTAATGCTCCAGAATATTTGAAGCCCTTATTATAAGTAAAAGCTCTTTTTTCCAAAATTAGCACTTGCAACAAGGAGAATTTTATCACAATACAGGAAACATAATAACATCATGGTGTTACTTAGTGGTCAATGAGGCGCCGTAAAAACCATGGGAGGTCGGGGTTCATATCCCAGTAGAGACAAAGAACACTAAGTGATTTCTTATAATCTTGGGTAACTTTGGGGGACGTTTGGTTGGGAACAAGTTATCCCACCATGTATATGAGATAACTTATCCCATCTTTGTAGTATAAATAGTGGGATAAGTTATTCCAAACTTGGCAACCAAACAAGAAACCCAAATTTTATCCTGGATTTTCTTTTATCCCATGACTATTTATTTATATCCCTCACATCGGTGTGATGGTAGGAGGTAGCATGTAACAGATGAAAATGGTTAAGGTGTGTGCAAACTGACTTGCATTAGACATGGCAATGGGGCAGTGTGGATGCGGTGCGAATTTAAGGTTATGCGGGGCGAGGTGGGGCGGATCAGTCTCTAAGCGGGTGCGGGCGGAGTGGGTCGGGTCGAAGTCTTAAATTTTTAAAAATTATGCAGGCGCGGGGCGGTTGCAGCCATGTGGGTCTCCTTCCTTTTGATGTTCTACTATTTCTAATTTGATAAAACTCTGAAATACATAGAAGTTCTTCTTGCATGCATCATTTTATATTTCACTTGTCATTTTATATTTTACTCGTGTAAAAATTAGGAAAAGATTTATATGCATCTAGCTATGGCTGGCACTTTGTTTCTGACTTTTTCTTTGTTTATCTCAAGTTATTTACTTGAATGTCATTCCAATTGAAAGTAACGACTGATGATGATATTTTAACTGTTTTACAAACTTAATTAACATTAATATATTATTTTTCTCTCAATGATTTTTTTGATGGTTACATTGCACATTCTGATTTCTGTTGCTAGAGTGCAATAGTTTGGTGTACAAATCTCAAGAACATGAAAATGCGCAAAACTCAACATTCTGATTTTGGAGCCAAAATTCCTAATTTTATATTGTTTGTATATGTAAATAATAAAATAAGTGGTATCCAAATTGGTGGATAAACATCAATTGGCTTTCATTAAGGGTAGGCAGGTCATGGATGCCATTCTTTTTGCCAATGAATGTGTGGATGTGAGGAACTTAAATAAAGTCCCTGGGATTCTATGCAAGTTGGATATAGAAAAAGCTTTTGATCACATCAACTGGAACCTTCTCTGGGATACTCTTGAGAGGGTGAGTCTTGGAAATAGGTGGATAAAATGGTTAAAATACTGTGCGAGTACAGTAAAATTCTCAGTATTAATTAACTGTACTCTCTCTGGTTTCTTCCACTCTGAAAGAGGATTATGGCAGGGAGATCCTCTTTCCCCTTTTCTTTTTATACCTCTATGGGAGGATTAAATGATATGTTGAAAACAACACCATCAAACAACATGATCAAGGGTTTCTGGATGAATGATAATGATCCTCTGGGCTTAAATATCTCACGTTTGCAGTATGTAAATGACACCTTAGTGTATTATGGTGCAGAGAAAGAGCAATTGAGGCATCTAAGGATCAAATTTACTCTATTTGAAGCTGTTTCCGGATTACACATAAACTGGGGCAAGAGTTATGTCTATACAGTGAATGAAGTTCCAGATATCAACAGTCTCGCTGGTGGTACCCTAGGAGGTAAAGTGCGATAACTACCTACCTCCTACCTAGGGATGCCTCTAGGCGCAAAAAGTAAATCCAAGAACATATGGAATGTAGTGATGAGGAAGTGTGAAAAGAAGCTGGTAAATTAGAGAAGCCAATACCTCTCTGGGTGGAAGATTTGACTTTAATCAATAGTGTGCTTGATGCTATGCCAACTTAGATGATGTCATTATTTCCTTTGCTAGGGAGTGTCTTAAAGACGCTAGACTCCATCAGGAGAAACTTTTTATGGCAAGGAAATGGAGAGGAGGAAAGGAAATATCACTTGGTGAAATGGGATGTTGTGACCAACAATAAACAAAAAGGGGGAATGGGCATAAAACATCTCAAAGTACAGAACTAGAGTCTTCTCTTGAAGTGGCTAGAGGTTTGCCTCCGGGGATTAAGGTTTATGGAAAGAGGCTAGAGTCTCCTGATATACAATGAAAGACTTTTTTTTTGAGAAAAGGGTAATTGTATTAATTTCAAAGAATTCATCATCCAAAAAGATGATGAATGGAAACTTACATCCCACCCCAGAGGGTATATTACAAGTTTCCTATGAAATCTACCAAATCTACAGCCTTCCTTATCAGGATACCTTGACACTAGAAAACCAAAAAACTTAAACAATTCATTTTGATTCTCTGCAAGCTTGATTTTTGGCCCTCAAAACATCTTGAGTTCCTTTCTTTCCAGAGAGTCCACTAGATGCAAGCAGGGATGGTTTCCCACCAGTGTTCATCCTTTTGTCTGCTCCCAATCCCTCTCCAACTGCTTAGTAACTCCTTTGTTGTAGTAGGCATCACCCAATTTACTCCCAGTACAACCAGAAACATGCTCCATAAAATCCTAGCTATTTTGCAATGTGGGAAAAGATGACCATTCATTTCAGCTTCCTACTCACACATTACACACCTTGAACTGATCTGCCATCCTTTTTTCTGTAAGACTTCATGGGTTAAACAAGCCTTTCTACATACCAACCAGGTGAAACAGGCAACCTTAGGGGGACTTTTAATCTTCCATGTCAGTTTCCAAGGGCATGACTTCCAAGGCCACCTGTCATGCCCTGGCTGCAAAGAATTGAGGTTCCAGTAGCAAGACTTAATTGTATACATCCCCTTGGCTTGAATTTTCCATCTCACACTATCAGGCCTCATAGACAAGCCTGGATGTGAATGGAGAATTCCCAGCAACCTAGCAAAATCCTCAAGCTCCCAGTCATTAAGAGCTCTTCTGAAGATTAAATCCCACCCCTGTGGGCTCCAGACTTGAGCAACACAGGCCTCCTTTTGTAGACTTAGAGTATAAAGTTGAGGGAAGGAAGCTCTAAGACTACCCTCTTCAACCCATTCCTCATTCCAAAAATCAGTCTTCAGACCATTTCCCACGTTGATTGAAATGTTTTTATTGAAACTGGTCCATAAACACCTTATGGTTTTCCACACCGTATCCAAAAGTGCCCAGAGCTTCCATAGTAGTCCATTGAGAGAGTAAACCATACTTCGCTTCTATGTATCTCCTCCAGATGGCCCTTTCTTCTGTGCAGAATCTCCAAATCCATTTCTGCAAAAGTGAGTTGTTCTGCTTGTTGAGGTTCCTCAAATTTAGACCCCCTTGCTGAATGTTGAGGGTTAAAACATCCCATTATATCCTCTCTTCTCCTTGTTACCTTGCCATAGGAAGGATTTCCTCACCCTGTTGAGTTTCCTTTCAATGCTCTTTGGTATGGGGAAGAGACTCATCATATATGTTGGCATACCATCCAGAACTGACTTGGTGAGTATCAATTTTCTTCCCGAAGGGAGATACTGGCTTTTCCACCCAGATAATTTCTTTTCACACCTTTCCAGAACCCCATTCCATGCCTTTTAACTCCTTATTTTTGTCACCCAACTGGCAGCCCAGGACTTCAGCTAGCTCCTACAGATTCCCCACCTGATTAACAGGAAAGATATGACTTTTTTCCCAGTTCACATGAAGCCCTGAAATCCCTTCAAATATTGTTAGAATGACCCTCAAATGTCTCATCTGATTTGTTTCTACATCACAGAAAATTAGAGCATCATCTGCATAAAACAAGTGAGATACTTCTGGATCCTTTCCTCTACCTGTCTCAGCATTGAAACCTCTCACCCACCTGTAGCATATGGTTTAATCCCTCCATAGCCAGTAGAAACAGAAAAGGTGACAGAGGATCACCTTGTCTGAGTCCCCTGTAGGATTGGAAGAAGCCCTCAGTGTTGCTATTAATTATTAGGGAGAATCTTACAGTTGAAATACAGACACTAATCCATTTAGTCCATTTATTGCCAAATCCCATGTCCCTTAGAATTTTAAGAAGAAAATTCCAGTTAACATGATCATAGGCCTTCTCA
>JBCEWC010003466.1:0-30192 GCA_038996855.1 Solanum aculeatissimum
ACTTCACTTTCCTTCTGAATTTTAACCTACAAAAGATGAATAAATGAAACTACTGAATCACATCTACAAGCTAAAAACTTTCAAAAGAGATAAAAGTAAGAAAAGCAAACAAATGACATACCGAACCATCTGAAGTAGTATAATTTGGCACATCCCCCGACTGAAACTCCATGTCATCAGGTATCAACTGTTGGTAATCCAAGGTCAAACATAAACAGATGTGAGAAAAAGGCTTATATAAGCTTTTGCATGTATAGAGGCTTTATGTCATGTAATAAGAGGGAAAAAACTTTTATATGTATCAAAATGTGTGCATCATAGCAGAGTCTGGGAGTTCTCAGCAGATGTCTGGTTGGAAGCTTCACCGGATAGTCAGAAGTGCCTACATGATCTGATTTGCGGAGATGAGGTTGTAGAAAAATGGAATCTTAAGTGTGGTGTCCAAATCTATTATTTAAATGAGCTACAGTTTCTCTTCGAATCCCCCAACAAGAAAATGGCGGAACAAGTCATGCTTGACCATTGAGGCTGGAAGAAAGAACCTATTAATCTGAAATGGCGGTCGTTGGAAACAGGGTGTGTGCCCGCTGACAAAGTGTGTGATTGGCTATAGATTGGGGTTACTGAATCACACCTTAAATGGGCAAGAATCAAGGTGAGAGGGCCAATGGAGAAGATTCCGAAGTGCATCAAGGTGGAGAATGATGGGTTGATTTTTAGCATGCCAATTTGGTGTGAAAGCTTACCGGCGGAGAGAGCAGTTCTAAACATCGACAATGGAAGGAGACCTAGGGTTACAAGCCATCTTAAGTCGCTTGCGAGACTACTAATATAGCTGCAAGGTGACAGGTCACATGAGTGTGTACACATGGGGAGTCGTCCAAATTTAAATTTGGACAGCTAAAAGAATGTGAAAGCACGTGTTGAATTCCCAAGCTGTTGGACCTTTAAGTGGGTCTCTAATTTCTAATACTCCTGTAGGGCCATGAAAGAATATAGCTCCGACCTAATATTTGACGAGATCAATGCAAACTGCATGAAGAGACCTGGGACATGCAGTTCTTTTGCATTGGTGGATGCAATGGTAACAACTAAAGAAGATAGACTTCATCAGCAAGACTATTTCACTCAGTTTCAAGTCGAGGAAAGCAGTGGAGTTTACACTGGACAAGAAGGATTAGAAGCTGAAGTTTTGAATATCGAATTTCCGGAGGATTTCGATGTGCACACGTTCAGGTCAAACAATCTCAATTCTGGCCAATTACAGAGGCCCAACCTCTTCATGTTCAAATCCAATTGGCTAAGTTGGAAGCATCTCTCTGCATGCAAAGCAACATAATGAGATTAAGTACAATTTGGGGTGGATTTTCAGGGGTGTGTTTGGGAGGCATGGTTTTTGT
Source organism: Solanum aculeatissimum (assembly GCA_038996855.1). Taxonomy (NCBI): domain Eukaryota; kingdom Viridiplantae; phylum Streptophyta; class Magnoliopsida; order Solanales; family Solanaceae; genus Solanum; species Solanum aculeatissimum. The sequence goes on from JBCEWC010003466.1 coordinate 1,401, forward strand.
TAACAAAACTGGACAAAAGAAACGGGAAAATGACAGGAAATTGGTCGCCCAAGCTCGGACATTGCTAGACAGAAGGGCAATAATGAAATCAGGAACCTACAATTTGGAGTAAAGCTTAAAGAAGGAGAAGCAAGGGGGACACAAAATTTCGGCTGGTTCTCAATGAAAGTCAGTACGGGGAGGTCATTAGATTTTTATGTAGCAAAAGGTGGATCGATTATGTTAGTCTGGAGTCGAGTGGAAGGAGTGGGAGTATATTTATCATGTGGGACAAGGGGGTGTGGAAAGGGGAATTAGTGAACACTGGGATCTACTGTATTTTCTTGAAAACTGTCAAACCTTAGTAGTAATTTCCCTTGGTTCCTTACTGGGGTTTATGCTCCAAGACAAATAGTCCAAGAGAGAGAAGAATTATGGTGGGAGATGGTTGGCACTAGGGGGTATGTGAGGGGGCGTGGATGATCTGTGGGACTTCAACATGACTAGATACTCCACAGAAAGAAAGAATAACAGGGGTTTTCCTAGGGTAACGAGAGAATACTCAGAAACCACAGAAGATTGGAGCTTATCAATCCCTCTTTACTCAGAGGAAAGTATACTTGGGGAAAAGGAGATCTTCCAGAGTGTTCATCAAGAATAGATAGATTTCTCTTCTCCTCGGAACGGAATGAAGAATTTAATAACATAAACAAACTTTTTTTTTTTGATTTGCACCGGGTGTCCGAGTCTCTTAGAGCCCCGACTAATCCCGGGGGTGAATTGCTTCTGATCACTGTCCTGTCCTTTTAAAGTGTGCAGATTGGACTTTTACTAAGTCCTATTTCATGTTTGAGAAATGGTGGGTGGAGGTAGAAGGATTTAAGGAGAGAGTGGAGGGGTGGTGGAAATCTTTTGAAATATCAGAAAGGCCTGATCTTATCTTGGCTGGCAAAAAGTTGTTGAAATCCAAGCTGAAGGAGTGGAAAATTGCTTATAGAGGGAATCTGAAGAAGAGAAAGACCATTCTTCTTAATCAAATTAAGAGTTATGATGTTTTGCAGGAACACCGCTAAATGAAAATGAGTTGCTGCAAAGGGCATCATTACATATGGAATTTCAGGACTTGGCAAAAAATGAAGAGATCTCATGGAGGCAGAGGTCTAGAAATTTATGGTTGAAGCAAGGAGATAAGAATACCAATTTTTTCTTTTTTTACAGAAAATGGCAAATTCCCACAGAAGATTCAATCATATAGATAGAACGTACAGGGGAACCTAATCACTGATCCAGTAGGAATTATGAATGAGTTCATGTCCTTTTATCAAAATCTCTACTCAGAAACAGAAAGTTGGAGACCTCAATTCTCCTAGCAAGGTGGCCCTAGAATTTCATAAGAAGAAAAAGAACTACTACAGTGTGAATAAGAGGTGGTGGAGAGTTTGAGACTTTGAGCAGCTGATTAGGCACCTGGTCCAGACGGATTCTCTATGAGCTTCTTTCATAAGTGCTGGGAGATTGTTAAAGAAGATGTCATGAATTCCATCAGGAACTTTCATTGCAATGAGTACTTTGAGAAGAGTTTAAATGCTTCCGATATTGCTCGTATCCCCAAAAATTGTGGTGCTAAGGAACTCGAGGACTTCAGACCTATAAGTTTAATAGGATGTGTGTACAAAATTATTTCAAAAATATTGTCTGAGAGGTTGAAGAAGGTGGCATATAGGTTGGTGAATGGGCATCAGTTAGCTTTTTTAAGAGGCAGACAGATAATGGATGTTTCTTTGATTGCCAATGAACATGTGGATACTAGAAAAGTGCAAGAATCTGGTATTCTTTGTAAGCTTAATATTGAAAAGGCCTATGATCATGTTAACTGGAGTTTCCTTCTCAAGGTGCTTGAAGATATGCATTTTGGCAGCAAGTGGATCAACTGGATAGACTTTTGCATCAAGACAATCAGGTTTTCTATTTTGGTGAATGGCTCCCCCTGAAGGCTTCATCTCCTCTCAGAGAGGTTTGGGACAAGGCGATCCTTTATCACACCTTTCTTACTCCTCTTTGTCATGGAAGGTTTGAATCAAATGCTAAAGTGTGCAAGCTGCAATGGCTAATTAAAAGGTTTCAATGCTTTTAACAAGGAATGAGAAATTTTGGAGATCACACATCCTTTCTATGCGGTGATTCTTTGATTTTTTGTGAGGCAAAGGTAGAAGTGTTTAAGATATCTTAGGCTAATTTTAGTCATTTTTTAGCCAGTCTCGGGGCTTCATGTGAATTGAAGAGTAAGATTTATCCAATCAAAGAAGTGGAGGATATTCAAACCTTGGCAGCCGTTCAGTGATATGCAGTAGGCTCCCTACCTGATGTTTATTTGGGTTTGCCGTTGGGTTCTAAAAATACTGCTATGAAATTATGGAATGGGGTGGTAGAAAGGTGTGAGAAGAGACTGTCAAGCTGGAAAAAACAATACCTCACTGGGTGTTAGAGTTGTTTTGGTCAACAGTGTTCTAGACGCTTTACCCACTTATGTGATATGGGAAAAAACTGACGCATTGAGAAGGAATTTCATTTGGCAAAGCAAAAAAGAGAATCAAGCTATCCACTTAGTAAAATGGAAAGCCTTAATTACTAGCAAGGAGAACGGGATTTGAGCATCAAAAATCTCAAGGTCCAAACATTAGTCTATTGCTTAAGTGGTTGTGGAGATATAATCTGGAGGAAAATGCTCTATGGAGAAGGGTATCAGAACCAAATATGAGCAAGATGGGATGTGGTGCTCAAACAATGTCAGTTGTCCCTATGGGATTAAGTGTGGAAGTCTATCAGAGCACATTGGGGAGTTATTGCAGCCAAAGCCAACATCACAGTGGGAAATGGTAGAAAATTTTGTTTTGGGCTAACAACTGGCTAGGCCATGGTACTCTTAAAAGATTTATTCCCATTTCCCTGTCCTTTACAACATTGCTTCCCGACCTGAAGCAAGATTAGATGCAATCTGGGATCCGCATGGGTGGAATACTACTTTGTAGAAGGACTCTAAATGACTGGGAATTAGAAGGAATTGTGGAAATTATTTAAGACTAATAAAATTCAAAGGGCTAACAGAGTCTTGCGATAAGCTTTAATGGAAACCTGGCAAAGAAGGTGTTTTCCAAGTAAAGTATGCTTATCACACATTCTGTAATTTGGATCAGCAAATACCACAGGGGCCCTGGAGATATATTTGGAAAGTTAAGGTTGCTAAGTAAGTTTTATGCTTTTCCTGGTTAGTGGCAAGAGAGGCTTGCCTGACTTCAAAAGAATCCAAGGAAAAGGGGATTCCAGTTATACTCTAGATATCCTTTTTGTGGTTTAGAAACAGCATCCAATAGCCATCTGTTTCTTTTTTTTGGATGAAGTAACTGATTCCATTCATGGCATCTAGAAGATGCAAAGTAGTAACAAAAGAGAGAGCACTAGTATGTTATCTCTAGTACACTATCATAGAGCAAACAAAATCTAAAAAGCTATCAGGGGAATCCATTGGGGACAAGAAAGCCCAACTATATAAAGTTGTGGCAGCTTTTTCTTAACATTGTGGGCCTCTAGACTCCGGCCTCTAATGGCGTATGCCTTCCAATACTAGTGACCTGCTAAAAAGTTGGAATTGCAATGGGAGTGTAGTCAGACAGAAGAAATGGTGGAGATTGGTTCCTGCTTGCATATGGTGAACAGTTTGGAAAGAAAGAATTTAAGAAAGAAGTAGCTCTTACAGAATTTAAGATGAAGTGCTTTCTTTTTTTTCATTTTTGGTGTAAACAACATTTTGTAGAGGCGGCAGTATCCTCAGTAGATCTGGTAGGTCTGTAACGGTTAGGATTTCATAGTTGGATCTGCTGTCCTTTCTCTCTGTATTTACGATATCCTAGTGCCTTTTTCTTTATTACTCAAGTTACCATTCCCATTTTTGTTTGGCTAAACAATTCAACTGATCTCATTGCTGTCAACCATATTATAAAACAGAGTAACTTGAATATAAATGAATTACTTTCTTCATTCACACCCTGAAGTCATAGCAAAACTACTCATTGCGAGTATATTTAATAGTTTTAGGGAAGAAAGTGTTTCAAATACTAAACTATTTGAGCTGGACGATATTACTAGGGACAAAAGCTTTCAACAGTTTGTATCAAAAATTATGTGAAATTAATATATGTGAATGCATTGTTAGCAACAACCAGAAGTTCACGTAAGAGTCATATGGGAGAGAAGATTTTTTTCGTCTCAGGAAATAAATCTTTTGAAATATTTGAAGAATGTGTTGGCACAGATAGATGCTTCGTTTGGGTAGGACGAGGTCGTAGATTCACCAGCCACATCAAGATAGATGAGGAAAATCTTATGTGGGTGTGCATCCAAATACAGGAAGCTTCAAAAGAGCAGGGGAATCTTTACAGAAGATAGGAGAGAAAGATTCAAACATATGTTTACAGGATGAATCAAAATTTCAACATCTAAGGCAGATATGTCAGAGTTGAAACAATTGTAGGGGAAAGAAGAAAAGCTACAATCATTCCAGAAATCTATTAAAATGGGGGCTGGGGTGACATATCAGGGAAGATATCACATTGGTTGGAGAAGCTACAAACCACAAATTCAAAGTTATCACGGACATTCGGAAGATGTCCTCCTTAAGCTCTGCTCAGATCTCTTCATGGACATTGCAGCAGAGAGAGAGGAATGTGGATGAAAGCAGCCTATTACTCCCAAAGTGTCTGGCAGGACACTTCAACGATCCCTTTGACCATAGCCCCAAAGCTGAAACAATCTACGGTTGGTTCCTCAAGAGATGGCAAGTAACAGCAGGTCTGTGAGTCTCCCCAATATCAAATAATATCTTCCTTTTTGAGCTTCCATCCAGGCAAGAAGCAGCCAGAATCAAAGCAGGGGATTGGTTTTGGAATGGGTGACATCTGATGCTTGAGTGGTGGTCGCCGGAATCCGGGTTAATGAAGGTGGATTCGGGACAAAAATGGATCAAAGCATTCGGTATCCCTCTGAATGGCTGGACCACGGAATCCTTTAAGTCTATTGGTGATGCGTGTGGTGGTTATAAAGGGACAGGCGAGGACACCAAAACCAGATCTCACTTCTTTTGCGCTCGTATTTGTGTGGATGACAATCTGGAAGTGACACTGCCAGAGGTTAGTCTAGAAATTGGGAAACTGAGATTGAAAATCTCAATCTTAGAGGATCGTTTCCCCCAGATTATTTCCGACCACCAGAATGAAGGTGAAGAGAAACAGAAGCCAGAAAAGAGGTCAGGGAAGCCTCTACAAGTCAGGTGGTGAAAGCATACGTTTATCTGCTGGTCCATAATCAAAAGCACGGGCTGAAGATCGAAGTTCTAAGTTGGAACATGGGATCTCAATGAGACAGGAAGGAGAACCACAGTGAAATCACTAATCCAAAAATGGAGAGCAGACATTGTTTTGCCTTCAGGAAAATAAAACTAAAGATTGGTCAATTAGCTGGATCAGGCAAATTTGGGGTAGTAGGTAGGTGTAATGGGCTGAATTACAATCTTCAGGACGAAACAGGGGAATTATAGTCATGTGGGATAAAAGACAATGGTCAATCAGAGAGGTTCATAGAGGATGCTATACTATTTCTTGCATTCTAGATAGCACTCAAGAGGAATTTAGATGGTGCTTCACGGAAGTTTATGTTTCTCACACTAACGACGAGAGAGAACTATTATGGGAGGAATTGGATGCAGTGACAGGTTTGTGGTATGAGCAGTGGGTTATAATTGGTGATTTGAATGTCTGCAGATTTAAGAGTGAAAGAATCAATTGCACAAGGAGATCAAAAGCAATGAACACCTTCAACTTCATCCTTGAAGACCTGCGCATCATAGATTTACCTCTACAAGGAGCCAAAGACACTTGGTTCGGAAGTGAGGATTCTCTTCAGGCTTTCAGGATAGAGAGAATTCTAATCTGCCCGAATAGAATGACAACTTTAGAGCCATAAAGCAGTCAGACCAGATGTTTGTGGCTCGAAGGAGACAAGAATACCAAGTTCTTTCAAAAAGTAGTGAACACTAGGAGAAGGATTAACCACATTGGCAAGCTACTGATTGGGGAAGAACTTTGTGAAAACAAAAATGACATCAAAGGTGAAATTCTAAAGATTTTATCAAGCTCTGTCCACAGAAGAAGAACAATGGAGGCCTGAAGTAAGATTTGCAAGTCTCAAACTCTTAACACAAGAAGAGAAAGACTTGCTAGAGAGGAATTTTGAAGAGGAAGAGGTTAAAGTTGCTATCTATTCTTGTGGCGCAGATGAGAGTCCAGGACCAGACGGTTACACAATGGCGTTTTACCATAGTGCCTGGGATTTTATCAAAGCAGATATTATGGGAGCTCTCAATCATTTTCATCAGCACTGCCACATGGTTAAATCCAGCAATGCCTCTTTCATTGCTCTGATTCCTAAGAAGAGAGGGGCTCGGAATTTTAAAACTTCAGGCGCACTAGTCTCATTGGTAGTGTCTACAACATACTGGCCAGTCTTAGCTGAAAGACTAAAAGCAGTAATTTGGAAGCTTGTGTCGGGGGAACAGAATGCCTTCCTAAAGAATAGACAGATTGCTTATGCTTCTCTAATTGCTAATGAAATGCTTGATAGAAGACTTAAAAAAGAAATCCCCGGGGATTATGTGTAAGCTGGATGTGGAGAAGGCATTTGATAAAGTCAACTCGTCTTACTTACTTTCTTTATTGAGTCAAATGGGATTTGGAAGCAAGTGAATCAAATGGATTAAATATAGTCCCACCACTATCAAGTATTCTATACTGGTAAACATGGCACCCGTTGGTTTTTTCTCTCCTCAAAAAGGAATAAGACAAAGGGACCCTCTCTCTCCTTTTCTGTTCTTACTGGCCATGGAAAGTCTCGGCAGATGCTGGACAAAGCAATTCTCAATCACTGGATTGAAGGGTTTAAGGTGGAAAGCAAACCAAACCACTTTAATAGTGTCTCTCACCTGCTTTAGGCGGATGACACTTTAATATTCTGTAGGGAAGAAAAGCTCCAAGTGCAGTATCTAAAACTTAAATATTATGCTCTTTGACATCATCTCAGAGCTCCATATCAACATGTTAAGAGCAACATTTATCCAGTAAATGTAGTACCTAATCTGGATGAATTGGCAGATATAATGGCCTGTGAAATAGGTTCTTTTCCAACAACCTCTCTAGGTCTGCCTTTGGGAGCAATATACAAAGCAGAAAAGTCTGGAATGGAGTGATAGAAAAGGTTAGGGAACTGGTTAATGCAATACTTATCCATGGTAGAAAGGTAAACACTCATCAACAGTGTTCTGGATAGCATACCTACATATATTATGTCCCTCATACCAATGCTTTCCAAGGTGTTAAGTAAGTTGGACAAGCTAAGAAGATCCTTTCTTTGGGAAGGGAATAACGAGGAGCATAAATTACATCTGGTGAAATGGGAAAAAGTGATACTACCTGAGGATCAAGGAGGATTAGGCATAAGAGATTTAAGCAAACATAACAAGAGTTTGCTGCTGAAATGGTGGTCAGGTGGAGATCCAGCGAAGGAGAATCAACTCTGTGGAAGGAGGTGGTTAGTGCCAAATATGGAAGACAAAACAGTGCACCAAGAAGACCAATGATCCACATCTATGTTGCTCGGACTCTTCAAAAATGTCGAAGGGTGCATGTCGGATCCTCCAAAAATAGTGTATTTTTGAAGGATCCGACACGGGTGCGGCAACATTTATGGAGAGTCCGAGCAACTTAGATCCACATGGTGTGGGACCTTGGAAACACATTAACAACCTGAAAGACGAATTCTTTCAAGACGTGTCCTTCAGGATTGAGAATGGCACCACTGTCAAATTTTGCAAAGATAAATGGTTACTCAATCGTCCATCGAGACTCTCATCCAAGGCTTTTCCTAATAGCTACCCACCCAGATCCAACAGTTGCAAACAACAGAAAGGCAACATATGGGACTTACGCTTCAGAAGGAATTTGCAAGATTTGGAATTGGATGAGCTCTTTTATTTAAACAATTTGCTGGAAGGTTGCTCATTAAATCCTCAAATACCAGACACTCTAAAATGGAATGGTTCGAGCAAAGGAACTAATTTAGTCAAAGAAGGCTACAGAACTAAAAAAGACTCAACCGCCCAAATGTCTTAACAGACCACTGGCCTCCGAAACTGAATTGGAAGATCAATCTCCCTCCAAAAATCAAAAGTTTCACCTGGACAGCTCTTCTAAATGCTACTCTTACTCTAGACAATCTCAATAAGGAGGGTTTTCAAATAGCCAATAGATGCTTCATGTTCCATCTTACAGAAGAGTGAACCATTTGTTTTTGCATTGCCCTGTGGCAGCAGGTATTTGGTCCATGTATTTTGCAGTTTTTGGCATCAGCTGGCCAACACCACTCTCTAAAAGAAGCAGTTGAACGTTGGAGCATAAGGAAAGTGGATACATCCATCAAGAAAATCTGGCAAATGGTACCAGCCTGTATATTTTGGCGTATATGGATGGAAAGAAACAGCAGGTGTTATGATGGGACTTCAACTCCTAACTGCTCCTTGAAATCTAAAAGTTTAATGAATCTTTTGAGTTGGAGCAACCTTTCCTCTGTAGATTATGTTATTCCCCATTTAGATTTCATTAGCTCCCTCTCAATGGTGTAACAACCTTGAACTTTTGCCTTAGGTTTTAACTCCCAGAGCCTAGCTTTTTTTGTTGTCCTGGAGCTATCACCTACTTTTCTTTGTAAATTCTTGCATCTTCTTGATGCTTTTAATACAACTTCTTAATAATTCATCAGAAATAAAAACTGTTCTCTTCCGTCCTCACCATCTGTCTACTTAGCTAAATGAGATCAAATGCAGTGTAAAGGAACTAAAGAACGAGTTGGGAAAGCCTGACGGATTAGCAACGCTTTCCTTTAATTGCCTGGATATTTTTTAGCGAGATATCATGATAAATTCTTATTTTTGAACAGGGAAGCTTTCTCAAGATTTGAATTTTTGAATGGCACTTACGCAGTAAATCTGATAAAAGGAGCTTACGATATCAAAGACTACAGAACAAGTAATCTGATAGGTTCAAAAAATTTATCTAGTTGGTGGATTTACAATATAATACCAAGGTGCCATAACTTAAGACGCAAAGAGACTCTTCATCAGACTGTCTCATGCCTGGCTGCATAAGTAGCTAGGGACCAAGGAGCAGTAATCTTTTTGGGGCCGGAATTTCATAAGGATCCTTCAAGACTAGGACATAGATGAGCCACATTAATTACTAATTACTTCCAGGAAATATTACATGCTTTAAAACAACAAGTCTAGTGTGCAGCAATTACGAAAATAATGGTGCCATAGCTTCCAGTAGAAGGTTTTTGACCAGATCATCTTCCTCAAAACCTGTCTACTACAATTAGTAAGAGCTCAAGACATTAATCTTCTCTTCTTCTTTTTTGAGAATGAAAGAGGGAAAGACATTAATCTTTGGACCTAAATTCCACAATGAATCTTTAATGCTAGAAAGTTCTCTGTAACAGTACTGATAATTTCAGATAACAGCAAGGAAATTTGGAACAATTAGACTAGTTGGTATAGTCCACTAACTTCTAAACCCCCCCCCCCCCAAAAAAAAAAGGAAAAAGAGGGGGACGGGGGCCTCCCATGCCTGGCCTAAATTAACAGCTACAGGCCAAAGAACAGTAATCTTTTGGGACCTAAAATTTCACAACCTACAAGACTAGGAAGTAGATGTGTGGCAGGAACTACTGATTTTAAAAGAATAAAGCTTCGGCTTAACTTGACCTAAAGCTAGCTTATGAAGCCAAGATTGTCCTAGATAATATAAAGAGACTATAGCATCGTACCCTCAAACCAATGTAGGATTATCACCACCCCTTGCACAATCAAGGCTGGACAGATGGATGTGAATAACATCTAGGCTCTAACATCAGTAATATAACATCAAGGATGAGGCTTGGCCTGATACCTTATTAAATTATGTGACTACCTCGTCTAAAAGTTTAACTAGTCGAGAAAGCACACTTCCACGGATATATCCAAAGTCGCCAAAGTGATTCTGTCAACTTCTTTGTTAAGTCCTTCTACTTCAATCCACTTATAGTTGGAGGAAGAGAGTTCCGTTAGTAAGCGATTTGGGTCACAAAGGCATCTTTGATGAATGGTTGCTAAACCAATCTAGCGGACGTACGATTTTCAAGAACAGAATAAAAGAACTCCCTAACGTGGAGAAGGATTCTCCTCAAATACAGATGAGTTTGCCTTGTGGCGCCGCCGCCTTCTATGATGAGAAATGGATCAAAATGGAACCAAGCAAGGGTGCCACTATGCCCCTTAAAGGATCAAATGGGCATTTTCAATCTTCACGAAGATCTATATCAGCTGACGACTTTATTTTGCAGGAAAGCATTGGAGGTGGAAGACCACCTCGCACTTGATGATAGACCATAGCTTTACAATAGAAAATGCATGCAAAAGACATTTCATTAATATATTTCTAATCAGTGCATTTCATTCTCATATTAAATTTCCATATATTTCAAATTGACTCATGCATATAGCAGAGGATGAACTTGTAAAATGTCACTAAGAAAATGTAGTGCATGTACGGGAATGAACACATGCTGAATTAAATATTAAAAAAAGGGAGAACTCACATGATTTGAAACAAAAATTTGCACAGGCCCTGCTTCAGCAAAAAATCCCATCTGCAATATTCCACACAGATAAATATCTATACGTAGATGGAGAAGAGCTAATTAACATTAACCAACCATTTAGCTCCACTTCAACCCCAAGGAATCTGACTATATATATATATGAATCTTCTATATCGATTCCTCTACATTTAGGCCCACTTCATTCCTAACTGGTACTAATGATTATCTTTTAAACCAAATTAGAGATTTTAACAAGACTAACATTAATGCAATGAAAAATTCTTTCCATGCAGAAGTTCCATATGCAATATTCCACAATAATGAAGTGCCCATAAGTTCGGACCCCACTGGTGGAATTGCATTTGATATATCGTCATTGTTGTATAAAGAACCCATAGGACATAAGTCCAGACCCCACTAGTGGGATTGCATCAGGTATGTTGTTGTATAAAGCACCCATAAGTCGATCAAATAATTAATAAATCATAAATGTCCATTGGTCAATCAATCACCTTCGTCCCAAACTAGTTAGAGTCGGAGATATTCGAGCCCATTTATTTGATATATATAAAAAATAAATTATGATCAACTATAATGCAACAAAATTCTGAACCTCGCAAAAGGCTCAAACTACCGGGTGTTCAATGTTGAGAGGGACGAGGGTGAAAATACCCCATTCAGTCCGCACATGCATAGGTATCATGTATGTTTCAAGGCATTTAATAGTACATCTCCTCATCAAAAAAAAATTTAAGAGAGACTATTTAACTTCAATTTTCTGGACATGTTTTGCTAGTAGTTTCAGTTTGTGAAATAACTGGCTTAATATAATATTGTTCAGGTAAATATACTCCACAATATAGTCGGCTTGAACGAGAAGTCGAGAATTCCCGAAGGCTAACAGAGCTGACTAATTGTTTTGCTTCACTCTCCATGGTACAACAGTAACAACTACCATTACATGGAAGGTGAAAGAATGAGAGGGTGATGTTTGGGTCCTAGTTTGTTCAAAACAAGTTAACATAGTGTTTGCTAAATTCATTCTTATGAATGCTGGGTAGGCCCCTCGATTTATTAAGAGTTATAAAATTTCATCCTTGAACCAATTTACAGGTCCTAATTTGTACTACATGGACATTTTTGAAGGAACGAGTATCAAATGTAAGTATAACATCACAAGTTGACAGAGTACTCCAATTGAAGATCCTTCCGCACCTATATACATAACAATTGGGGATGTTGGAAATAGTGAAGGCATTGTTAACAAGTTAGATTTCTATTCTTTCTTATCTCATTTTTTTATATGGTGTAATAAGAAAGTTACTAATGGGAGTCTGCCTGGTTTTTGTTTCAATAGGCTTTTAGAACCACAGCTAGCTACTCAAGCTTATTGCGAAGCAAATTTGGGTCATGTGATTCTTGAAATCAAGAACAGGACACACACCTATTATACTTGGCTCAGTGAACCAATTATAGCATATTCTTTGTGGATTTACAATACTAGTATCCAAGTAAAAAAGACATGCTTTATGGATCGTAAATACTATGTTTGGTAGGCAATCCAGTTCTTTTTCCTAGAAACTACAGTTTATCGGTTACTTCTATTATAAAGTATCTATAGATCAATCAATCACTCATAAAAAAGTCTATATGCCTATCAATCAATCTCAAACTACTTGGACACAACTATTCAATTCATCTGAATCAACTCCTTCTACTCGAACCCATTGAATCATAATCAATTTTAATGCAATTAAAAAAAAGAAAAAAAAACTCACCTTGTTAACCATGGTAACAACAGCTTCCAGAATCTCACCTTTAAAGGGTCGAAACACAACACACTGATACTTCACTGGAAAAGTAACATAACCGGTCCCGTCACGAATTAGTCCTTTTCCAACGCTTTCAATCCCAGTAATCGCTACTATAAAACCGTGTCGACCACTGTAAAAACCCCAAAATCGACAATTTAAACCAAAATTAAAGCAAAAAGAAAGCGAAAACTAGATATGACTTAGGGTTTCACCTGCAAGTTCCTTCTACATCTTTCATGAGCTTTGATACGAGTTTTTCACGAAGGTCACGGCCGAAGTGACGAGGATGAAGCTGCATGTTTCTCTCCAATACTATGTGGAAAAACATGGTTGATCCGAGGAAGCCAGTGAGTGACACACACAGTCAAGAGAAGAAGAACTGAATGCTGCAGCAGCAAATGGATCAAAAATGGAAGAAAAAAAAAGTAAGTTTTAGGGACATCTTTTATACCTCTTCTTTATAATAAAATGATCAAAAAAAATTTAAAATTATGTAAAATTAAATAAAATTACGTAATTAAATAAATATATGATATATATTTATATTATATCACTATAGTTTGGAAAAATTACAATTTATAGTTATAGTTAAGATTTTATTGTTATAGTGTACAATTACATATGTATATACTAGTTGCATATATACAATTATTTTGATAGATATACATAGTCAATTCGACAGATATACATATACAATTCACCTTTCTCCACTCTCTGACCTCTCTCGCTCGTCTCTCTCCTCCCTCTCCCAATCTTGCTTGTCAGATATACAAATACATATGTATATTAGTTACGCATATACAATTATTTGATAAAATATATATAATTTGACAAATATGCATATACAATTCGCCTCTCTCGATCTCGCTCACCTCTCTCCTCCCTTCAAGTCACATAGAAGTTGTGTCATGTAATTATGTAAAATATAGTCATTTGACCATATTAAGTTTCAAACCCAGGCAGACCTCTTAGTTTGATTTGAAAATGTCTTTGTTGTCATAAATTTGGTCCAAAAATATTATTATTGTTAGTTAATGAGTCAAAATATCCCTTTTTAAAAAATAAAAACTTTTTAAACACATTCTTTTCAAACTTTTTCGATTTTCAATACAATCCCAACTCCATTTTTTCCGAATATCGTTATCAATGTTACGAGGTGTCTAATGAAATATCTACCTCATATCCGGTGTATTAAGGCCCGATTTGAATTTGCACACGGAGGGTCCATTTTTTAAGATGACAATCTTAATATAATTTATTTATTTTTCATATTAAAGGATTCAAATCTGGAATATCTAATTATAAACAGAAAAATTTCAAACTATCCTGCCACAATTCATGTTGGTACATATTGTGGTTCTAACCCCTTGTTTGAATAGTTGTTACTCATTGCATTGTATTATCAATTTAAATACAGTGTTTATTTTGATTGTTACTTAAAATTCATAGTATCATTTCGATCAAACTCATTGTTAGGTAATAACAAAAAAATCCATTTTGTATAATGATCTATTAGGTATTTTATCACTTATCATATCTTTTCATGGTATCTACCATATACCCTACAATTTCTTGTAGATTTATCGTTTAAATTATGAATGTATCACATTATGTAATGACGATAAACAATACAATCTATCCAAACATTATATTCATTGAAACAATACAGTACTATACAACATAATACAATACATTATGAAACAATACAGTACAACCATCCAAACAAAGCATAAAGCTAGAATTAAATAACAAGGTACAAATCGACCACCCCTCTACGCAACAAATTCACAAAAGCACAACATCGCTACGTCTTGCAATAGCTCGACAAATAATTTCACCAAGTCCAAAAAGTCAATTAAGTAGATGAAAATCGCGAAAATAAAAACCATTCAACCCCCCTCATAGGCAAAGAGTTGAATAATTTCTTTTCTAAATGTGCACAAGCTAATTCAAACACAATTCCTGATCTTTAAGTAGGCTAAGGTCACTCTCACTGCATCCGCCCCAAAGAGCTTGATGGGATGAAAGCTCCTTTCGTTATCAGTGGTGTCTAAACTATCTTACATGCACCTCGACTATAAGTGCTACTGCTACCTCCCACCAATACATTTACCAAACAGCAGAATGAATCTAATGATATTCAACACCAGATAGTCATCAAGAATCAGTAGCAAACCATTAAGACTCACAGAGCAACTACAATCCAATTAAGGAAGATGCTGCAACAGAGCAAATTTTAAGTAACAACAATCTACATATCTGCACCGCAATTTACATACCGATTTAGATGGTTTTAATTCATAAATTGCATGAAATTTAGTAGAATAAGAAAGACCAAAAAAAGAAAAAAAGAAGAGTATGTGGCCTTTAGGCCACCTCGAAACTACAGTTAGGTACTTGAATTTTCAGCTCAGAAGAGAAGTCGTCTTTTTAACCAACCACTTCACTCGTACGATGTACATCCCAGAAGTTTTCTGCATCTTCAACTGCTCTTTGCCAGCCATAAGAATTTCTGTATAAAAGATGAACTTCTTAAAAGAAAAACCAAACACCTGTACTGTACAAGATATATCATGCTTAACGATGCAAAAGCTGAAGTTTTGGAATAAACATAGCTTTTCAGATAACTACAAACCTCCTCACTCCACATACATGTCTTTTCAAATA
This sequence comes from Solanum aculeatissimum, assembly GCA_038996855.1. Lineage (NCBI taxonomy): Eukaryota > Viridiplantae > Streptophyta > Magnoliopsida > Solanales > Solanaceae > Solanum > Solanum aculeatissimum. The sequence goes on from JBCEWC010003466.1 coordinate 16,598, forward strand.
CTAGTACTATGGTTAATTCCATAATGTTTTCAGGTCTCTACTATTCAGCCCTTGAGAAACAAGAAATGCTGGAAGCAAAATATAGGAGCATAAGATTTTTGCTGATAATAAAGATCTTCATCTGCATCCTTATTTATCAAATAGAACATGATTCGCATCCTTAATTATACATAAAAAGAACTTGATCTGCACCCTTGCAAAAAGAAAAGTCAGTCAAACAAATAGCCGCCAAGGCTCCGGTCTAGTGGTAAGAGTGTGACGTGGGATTTAGGAGTTACATACATTCATGAGATTAAACTCCGATGCAGAAGAAAAAATCTGGTATTTAAGTTTGAGAGGGATAGAGGGACAGATCAGTTATCCACCTAGTTTCGAACCATGGGCCACTGGCTTCTGATGATTTCTCAATTATCAAAAAGAGGGGAAAAAAACTTACAGTTTGGGAATAACTTGAACAGCAGAAACAAAATACACTAACATTAAGAAGACGATATCAAATGTTAAATAAGATAATTCAAAATTTTGCGAAAATTGGAGATCGAACCCCCAACTGGTTCGCACTACAAAATAACTGGTAATGATGCGCTACCGCCTACCAGAAGTATTTATTTCGCTGTTTAACTGCTGGATGCTGCTAGTACACGGGGCAGAGCTCACCAATTTCACTAGAAAAGGAAAAGGTCGAAAAGGGGAAATATGAACAAAAGAAAGAAAAAAGAAAAAAAGATGACCTTTGTTGACTTTAGAAGTCAACTTCACACAACACTTGAAAACTGAAAACATTATGGGACTGCTTAAATAGATGATAGAACTACAGACAAACAATTTTGAGAAAAGGAAAATCTTTATATCTCAGTACAAAGAAGTACCCCATATTTGATGCCAACAGTAGTACACAATAAATATGAAAACCATCAAACCAAAAATTGGGACCAACTACAAAGACTTCCCAAATGTTTTAGCCAGTAATGAGTTGCCTTTGTGGTTTCATTTTTTTCTTCTTTTCTGTGAATTAAATTTCAACTATTACAAAAACCTTCAGTATTTAGATGTTTCATGACTCCCTAGTTTCTCCTACATTGGTTGAGGGAATGCGCTGTTGTCTTCTTATATGGTCTTAGTTTATTTTTTCCTATATGGCTTATAAGTCTTGGTCTCTTGGATAATCCTCACCAAACTAGTAGGCTTTAACAGTTGAGTTTAAACCCACTATCCATTTTTCCCATCACATGTTAACAGAACCAATCTCACTCTATGCTTGATCTACCCAATGTTGAGTCTCATGTTAAGTTCTTCCCATTCCAAATGTCTAGTGGAGGGGTGTTAGATATTCCCATATTGATGGAAAGAATAAGTTGCCTCCTAATATGAATCCACACTCCACGAGCTAGCTAAGCCAATTTTTATTTTTTTTAACATGGTAACATAGTCGAACCATTCCTGTTCTTGGTTTACCTAGTGTTGTCTAGCATGTTATGTTGTCCCCACTCAAAATGTTCCAACCTTGGGATGGATAGGGATGGGCTAGGATGTCCCATGAATTGCTATTTAATATCTACTTGTATGACCTTTACGCAAACCCACTTTAATGAACTAACTTTTGACATTGGGTTAAGCCCAAAGTACATTTTCTTGCCATATCGCTAGTATATTAAGAGATACCTGTCTGGATTCATTACACATAAATAAGGAAAACCATATAGAGTACTCTGCACCATATCTCAGGATATTTTGCATTTAATCATAAAATATTAACTTAGCATATTAGTAGATAAAATGATTGCCTACCAAATTACACATCACCTAAAAATTCCTATACAAGGAAGCAATCTTGTACATTGTGAGGTAATCAAGTCAGAAATAAGTTCCCTCTTCAAATTCCTTATATAGTATCAGAATCTATATAATCTTCGTCGAGACTCAAATAGTTTCTACTTCTAGCGAGTGGCCTTTGGTTGCCTCTCAACCAATATTTTCTACTCTTCTTTCTTTTGGTGTCTGGTGCCACCCCCCTCTAATGATCAATGTCACTCTTCTTTCTCACGACCATTCAAGCATTGTTACCTTCTAATGATCGTTCAAGCATTTCTTATATCTTACCTGATTGTTTTGGTACTGTTCATTTCACAGACAACCATTTTGAGTGTTGCTACTCTCTGCTAACTGACATCAACTTCTAACCCTGAAGTTACATTGATAATATCTCTGAGATTTGCAACACAATAGCTCATTTTGAGGACCAAGAATATATTCATTTTGAAATGCTATGCAATAGACACGTATCAATGAGTTTTGAAGGATAAAATTCTAGCAGCCATTATTAGTCATGGTGCATCATTTCCAACAAGAGTACAGTATCGGGACTTTATGTTCGGTGTTCCAAAGAACAGAATAAAATGATGTTACACACAGAATCAAAGAACAGAATAAAAGGATGTTACACACACAGAACAGAACAAAGTAACCCAGGCAGAATGGGCGAATCAAAGTAATGTAAAACATTTACACCTTTAAAGTGATTATTTTTAACATTACGAAATAGTGTTCTTGATGGCATTCCAACCTATCTAATGTCTTTAGTCCCTACGCCAGCTAGCGTGGAGAAGAAAATCCCTAAAAACAAAAGGCAATTCCTATGAGAAGGTAATCCAGAAATGAGGAAATTTCATTTAGTAAAGTGGAGCGTTGTGACAAAAAAACAGAGGAATGGAAATTACAATCAGAGCCTGCTATGTAGATGGCTATGGAGGTTAAATGATGGGGAAAAGTTCTATGGAAAGCAGTGGTAAAGGTGATTTATGAAAGAGTGGGTTACTGTAAACCTAAAACAGAGAAGACTAACTGTTCGGAGACAGATCTGGGAGGAATTCAACAAGTATGTTTTCTTTAGGGTACGCAATGGCTAAACAATCAGACTTTGGCAAGATGATTGCAATGGGTTTGATTTGCTGAAAAACTGATTTTCCAATCTGTACAATTAGGCGTATAATCCTGAAATCCTCTTAGCTGATATATTTACTGATTCAGGATGGAACTTCAAGTTCAGAAAAAATCTCTTTGATAGGAAAATGCAGGAAGTTGTATTTATTCATTCAGTGATGCAATCATCAGTGGTATTGCTAGAAAAAGAAGATGGCCTACTCTGGAAAGCTAGTAAAATAGGTTCTTCTATTGTCAGCTCGTTCTATAAGAAAACTCAATGCTATTCATCCAATGCAATCACAAAAAGTTGCCTTGGATGTACGACTAAAGTCCCACTAAAAGTTCCCTTTTCTGGTTGACTAGTATCTCATGAAGTATGTCTAACTCAAGAAAATTTGAAGGGAAGGTGTTGGATAATGTGCAGAAAATACTACTTGTGTGAGAAATCTTGTGAATCTATGGATCATATTTCTGTGCATTGTGAATTTACTTGGCAAGTGTAGACCATGTTCAAAGCTAAGTTTGGCATCCATTGGATTATATGGCAAGTTCATAGCACACAGAAGCATCCCTAAAGAAGATCTGGAGAGTTATTCCTCTTAGCATAATTTTGACCTATATGGAAAGAAAGAAATAAGAGGTCCTTTGAAAACAAAAAAGAGCAGGTTTGAAATATAACTGTTTGCATTACTTGAACTATTGGAAGGGTGGAAACATTCTTATGAATTCAGATAAAATGGTGCACATGCCAGCTAGACTGCTTAAGTTTTTAATGTAATCAATCCAGCATTATATCAGTACTTTCACAGCATCAGTTTGATACTATTTTAATAAAATCTTACCTTATCAGACAAATACTTTAAGAGTAGGAAAATGACAAGCCAGAGACACTTCCACTTTAATACCATGAAATTAACTGATGACAAAAATGAGACATTTCTAAGACGGGCTGCTCATGCTATCATGGAAACAGCATAAGTGTTACATATATTATGGAAAATAAGATTGCATCAAGCTACTAACCTTAAGGTGCACTGCGAGCGCATCGATATTAGCTATCGACTTTTGCCTCATAAAAACCGAGGTTTTCTATCTGTTGGCTTCAGTATCTGGAACGAGCACATTAAACTTTCATCAACACTCATCATTGCACCAGCATTATCAAATTCACCACAGTAGTTTGGGGCCGAAAATATAGTCACCAGCTGCCTTTCAGCAAAAAATTCATAACCATCTTCAACAACCTAGGTTGAAAATATTCTGGTCAATACGGAAAAACATAAAGGGAAGACAAAAAAGAAACAAAAATCATATTAATACCTGGTGGGCACGACAAACAAGGTCCATATCATGTTGCATCAAGAATTCTGCAACCTTATCAGGACCAAAGGTATATGAAACTCCCCTATCATTCATTCCCCAACCTTTAACTTCCCGGCTAGGATCTGACCAAAGTAAATCACACAGCAAACCAGAATCTGGAACATCAGTTGGACGAGGTAAATTTCTTATCTGATCCAAGTTCGTTAGATCTGGAGAAAGACCACCATGCATGCACAGTATTTTCTCATCTATGAGAGCAGCAACAGGAAGACAATTAAAGCATTCTGTGAAGCATTTCCATAGCTTCACGTTGAATCGGCGCTTACATTCATCATAGAAACCATAAATCCGATTAATAGAAGCACATTCATGATTTCCTCTCAAGAGAAAGAAGTTTTCAGGATATTTAATTTTGTATGCAAGTAGAAGGCATATTGTTTCCAAACTCTGTTTGCCACGGTCCACATAGTCCCCTAAAAACAAATAATTAGCCTCAGGAGGAAATCCCCCGTATTCAAAAAGCCTCAAAAGATCACCATACTGGCCATGAATGTCACCTAGAATTCAGACAAAAAAACAAAGAGAGGGGAAACGGGACAAATTTATCAGTTCATTACTGTTTTAACATGAATAAACCCATGCACTGGCTAAGGAAAGAAACAATAAAAAGAACCAAAATACAAGACAATGAAAGTAAAATGTTATTAATGGGGGAAAGCGACCTATCATAAAATAAACTGACTTCATGATATAAGATAATCGTGACTATACAATATTTCAAATGAATCACAGTATATCGAAATGATTCTAGAAAAAATAAAGATATCATGTACACCATTGAAGTTCCACTGTTTTCAAGACAGACAAGACAATTACAATGACAGTGAAAGAATCTATTACCTCCTTCCTCCCTTTCCAAAATTTTAGTAGCCATAATTCCGAAATATAACCAGTAAAGCGTTTTATAACCCTAACATTGAAAGAACCGTGCCGGTTATCCTATTTCAAAAAATGAATAATGGTAAATTTTATTAATAGAAGTGCAGTACCAAGCTGGTACAGAGAGAAAGCACATATGATGTTCAACTCCTCAACCTAATATCAACACTCTACATTTTACATTAAGAAAAAAAAATATGAAACCAAGAACCCACATGTAAGCCACGAGTGCACATAACACAATTAACTCAAATGTAAATGAGTGAGTAATCTAGGTTAAAGAGACTCCAAAAAAACATCATAAATAAACTAGACCAAGTACAGATTTGTATTCCAGTAGAAAACACTGAGAAGCCCTAATTTGCCTAAAAAGACCAATCATGGAATCAAAAGGGTCCAAATGAAGCAGAATAGATATTGAGGATTCATATAGCTAACCCCACTAATTAGGGATTGAACTATAGTTGTTATTGGATATATTAGAACAAACAACTTTACATGTTACCCTACCCGATACATGCTATATAAGACGAATGAGCAAGCTGTGCATAAATCAAACTTTAAAAAGCTGCATAAAACATTTTACTATTTGATAGCAAGTAGATATCTGTATTTAAGTGGAAAATATAAGAAGCCTTAATTTGTCTTATACGAGTACTGAAATGAAACATGTGCAAACAGCGTGAAACAAATACTAAGGATTCATATAGCTAACAACAACTAATTACAGATTGAGGCATATACAAATTTGACCAAACAAAATATACATGTTACCTACCTCATAAAACCTCTCCCACCAATCCCTTCCAAATCAGTAAAAAATATAAAGAAATCCTAATTTGTCTTTATGATTACCGGAATGAAACATGTGCAAACAACGCGAAACAAATAATGACGTAACATATAGCTGCAACTAATTACAGATTGAGGCATATACAAATTTGAAACAAAAATATACATGTTACCTACCTCATAAAATCACACCAGCCTATCCCTTCTAAATCAGTAGAAAATGTAATGAAGCCCTACTTTGTCTTTTATGAGTATCAAAATGAAACGTGTGCAAACAACGCGAAACAAACACTAAGCATTCATATAGTTGACTGCAACTAATTACAGATTTGAGGCATATTCAAATTCAACCAAACAAATATACTTCTTACTTACCTCATAAAACCTCACCAACCCATTCCTTCCTAACTTAGGGATCAAATTACATTAGTTGTCATCTTTATGATAACTACTCCCTACATCTCATTTTATGTGGCACCCTTTCAATTGGTACGGTGTTTAAGAAAAAAGGAAGGCTTGTGAAATTTGTGGCTTAAAACAATCCTTAGATATTTGTGTGGCTGATATTTAGTTCACTAAGGGTAAAAGGAGAATTTTAAAGTTAAATTATTTCTAACTATAGTAAGGTGACATTCTTTTGGGACGAACTAAAAAGAAAAGGATGCTACACAAAATGGGACAGAGGGAGTATCTATTGATAACCGTAGTGTCGAGGTGAACTGAACTTTCACACACCTCCATTAAGTCCAAAAATATTTGTCATATTTGTCACCTCCCACTAGGGATGGATCCATGTAGTGCACAACGGGTGCTTGAGCACCCATTGACCTCTACTCAAACTACATATATTTAAGTAGAAAATTATCAAATTTGCTAATATAAACAACGGCAAGCACCAATGGAACAAAAATCCTGAAGGGTGCTCTAGTTTAGAGGCAGAAATCAAAGTTCTTTTAAGTCATCTTTTCTTTTTATTTGCACCAGATGTTCGAGTCTCTTAGAGCCCCGACTAATCCCGGGGGTGCACAGGCTTTTAAGTCAGATTTTGGGAAGGCATGTGAGATCGATCTTAAATCAAAGCACTCTTTTAAACTTAGCTGATTGTTTTTCTTATGTTTAACTCTCTTATTTTGTTTTTCTAAAGCTCTTCCATCTTGATTTCAACTTGTTTTATATTACTGTTTACTGCCTTTTCTTTGCTGCTTTTCCTTTTAACTTTTCTGTTCATTCTTTCTCATTAATCCAATTAGGAAAAATGAAAATGGAAGGGAAAAATTCATTTATACTAGCTTCAAAATATTGAGCCTTCATTTTAGCTCTCAAACTCAAAAGCCAAAAAAAAAACTCCTTCTCACTGGTCTTCCTTTTTGATTACTATAGCATGTGAAAGTAATTGATTTTTTTCTTTTGATAAAAAGTATGTGAAGGTATATTGCTTCTCCCTTTTATTTTCTTAAACCAATCCAAAGAACATGAATGGGCTATTGCACAGAATTGAAAAGCTCCCCTTTTCTTTTGAGGAATTTTTTAGCTGCAATTAAGCATACAAGTTTATGTAAAAGTTGTGAGCACCCATGCCATAAAATCCTGGATCCACCCTTACCTCCCAACAACAACAGGTTTTATGATAATTCTAAAGGATATATCAAAACCAAAATCAATTCTTTATGGCTTACAAACATGATAAGATCATAAATCCTATATCAACAATCTCAAGTTATTTATGGCCAATAATAAAAATAGAAAAACAAAGATTTTTACCACAGATCTTGATAGGGGCTTCAAGCTCAAGAAGATTAGGCTGTTGAAGGAAGATTTCCCTTGAAGCACTACAAAGGGAACGGATCTCAGCTTCAGAAATCTGAACCTGCCTAACAGTTCTTGCATTCCTAAACTCCAAAAGCCTGGTGATAATATCATCAAGAACAGCAGGCTCTATTAACCCTTGCTGCTGTTGCTGCTCATTTTGTGCCATTTCTTTGAGACCCTTTCTTCTCTTCTTTCTCCACAACAAAAAAACACACTACCCACAATCCAAAATCAAGAAAAGGGGTGTTCTTTATTTGTCTTTTTCCTTTCAAGAATCGATTATTACAAGAAAAAAATTGTAGATTTGATATTGATGGGGGGTTTTCTTGAGGAAAATAAAAAAAAGGAGAAAATCAAGAATTCATATTTATTTTACAATAGAATTATGTTTGCTCGTGTGGTGGCTTCCTTGATAATTGCTAACCCTAAAAATGTGTCATGGATCATGTGGACGACGGCGCCATTTCCTAATAAATTAAAAAGTCCCTTTGCTTTTTTTGAGGTTTTCAAAAATATTTCGTACGCTCTAACCAAATTAAAGTTTCCAAAAAAATGAAATTGTAACCCAAACCCCACTATGCATTATTAAATACTCATTTAATTTATTGCTCATCAGAGTTATGCATGAATTCTTCGATTATCTTTACTTGACCCCTATACTATTTTAGAATGTCTAACAATACTTGTCCAGTTTATGAAATCAAGAGATAATTTTACACTTAGTTCATAATTTACTCTTGTCATTAATTATGGTCATTTCCCTAAATACATTGTATTAATTATATTCAAAGGGTGATTTGGTAAAATTACTCCTATCATTTACTACTTCTTAATCACTATGTCAAGTCAATAGAAGTCAAGTAAATATGGACGGAAGGAGTACATCAAAAACTATTAAAAAGACCACTAAACTTAGCGCAAGTTATTTGTTACATCCCTGAATTATTGATAGTCTTAAAAATACTCTTTTGTTTGACTAACTAAACTAAAATACACCCCCAACTATCACAAATGTTAAAAACACCCCTTAACTTGACAAGAATTTAAGGGCGTATTTTACTCTTGTTACAAGATCGGGGATGTATTTAAGACCAGTTAGCCAAGTAGCGGAATGTTTTTAACACTATCAATAGTTCGGGGGATGAAACAAATATTCGTGTCAAGTTTAGGGGTGTTTTTAGTACTTTTCTCTTAATTCTATACATAAAATTAGTTAGGGGTTGTTTGATAATATTATGTGCGTACTGATAATATCAAGATTAGTTATGTGTGAAAATATGTCTATTTTATGCAGGAAAAAATTATTTATGTATTAGTAATTCTATCTCTAGAAAATTATACATAAAATCTCTCGTAACTCATATATGTCTTAGTTATGTGCAGTGATGGACCCACTCTTTGGCTAGGGGGGTTATTCGAACCCTCTTTTGGTGAAAAATTATATTATTTATACATAGTTGAAATTATTTTTAATCTATATATTAGATGTTGAACCCCCCTCGACTAGTTTGTGTGCTTACTTTTTTTAGATTTTGAACCCCCCTTGATTGAATTTTTGACTCGCCACTGATTATGTGGATTCGAAATCGCAAATCAAGCATTGTATTAATTTTATTCAAGAATACTTAGCTTTCTAATCAATTATTAAATATAGCAATACTTATGTAGAATTTAACATATACATAAGTCATATCTAAACCTTTTATCAAATCATCACTTATTTCCTAACCAGCTACCAAATATGTCTTACTCATGAAAAAATTAATATTTCTATAACTAACCTCCAAATTAGCTGCCAAACAATCCCCCAGAAGCTAAAATCTTTTTTATGCTCCGTGTATTATGGTTATCTTGTTCCTTTAACAAATAAGATAACTAACTTTTAGGTTAGCTATCGAACAATTCCTAAAAGCTATTTTTTTTATACTCCCTATATTGTGGCCATCTTAACCTTCTAACAAATTAATATGTGTGTATTTTTGCTCTTTGTCTGAATAAAGAGAGTCGTGTCTAATTAAAGAGAATTGTACAGTTACACTTTTTTATTACCTTCCGTCTCTTCATCTTTTTCCTCATGAATGACTTTTGTTTAACCTCTTGAACAGGTTCTCACTTCGCTGTCATTGACATATTTCATAGACTTTTACTCCTGTGTACTCTCTTCCAACCGACTACAGATGATTTATACTTCGACCTTTAACTTTAGTCGAAGTATTTTAAATTGTGAAACTGATTGATAAATCATAAAGAAATTATAGTGCTATGTAAAGAAACTCATTTCAAAATTTCATGGACTTACATCAGAGACATCTCAATTTTTTCTGAATTACGTCAGAGACATCTCAACTTTTTCTCTCTTTCTCTGTTCGATTGTTTCTTCCTCGTTGATATAATCGTGTCATAGTATGCATACGAAGCTAAAATTGGACATGACTCATTATATTAGCAAGTCTCTACTAGTCTCTGGCATGCCTGTAACGACATGAATGAACTTCCAGGAGCTGTTGATAGTAATAGTAGCTTGGCTTTGATAATTGAACAACTTATCTTCTTTGTTGCTTCAATTGACGAAAGTAAATTATCTAATGATTTATCTTTATTAAAATTTGAATTTGAGTCACACGATGATTAATCCACTTTATAATTAAAAGAAAAAAATGCCCAATCCACTTAATTAATCAGTGGATCACACATTTGGATGCTAACAAATTGAATTTATTATTTCGAGAGTTTGACTATCTTAATTTATCATGATTAAGTAATAAATATATCGTGAGAGTCAAGATAAAAGTGTTCACAAATAATTGAAAAATCGAAAGAAAAAAAATCAAACATTTCCTGTTTTGAATTTTTTAAATCTAAAAATTGGAAAACGTTTTTATTTGATTTTAAGTAAAAAATATTGAAAAAAAATAAATCAAACTTACTATATAAATATTTAGTTAAAAATTATAATTATATATATGTATTTTTTTTTACTTTTCATTAAAAGACATGTACATATTTATCATCTTTTTATAGTCCTGGATTAATTGCTTCTTAAACTTTTCTTTAGAAGTAGCAACATTCTTCTTCCTTCTTCTTGCATAATCAATCAACCATTAAAGTTCCAAAGTTTTTTTTATTTCAAAAATTGACATACTACAATATATCAAAAGACTCAAAATATTAGAAGGATGTCATAATTAAAATTTGAGCCACTTTATGAGTTGATCGAGATAGATGCATCAATGTATACTTTATGTATAATCATTGTATATTTTAATATAATTAAAATTTGAGACACTTTATGAGTTGATCGAGATAGAATCGTCAGTGTATACTTTATGTATAGTCATTGTATGTTTTAGTATAGTTAAGCTATATTTAGCTTTTTAAGTGCATCAGGTTGTATAGTAAATGTATAGCTCATGTATAGGTAAGCTATATTGTATAGCAAGTATATATTTTTTTTATAATTTTTGTCAAGCTATGTTGTATAATTAGTATATACTTTTTATGACTTTTGACTATTTTTTATGTGATTAAAAATATAGCTATATTTGTTATAAACTAATTACTTTGTTATATATATTTAAACGACCATGTATTCTTTATATGTATTTATGTAACTTTGGAGTCTCAAGAAGTAGGAATTGAGTGAGTGGTATTTTAGTACATAGAGATCCAGAAGCAAGTTGTAAAAGTTAGTAGGTCTAATAAGGACAGGATGATGATTATTAAGCTAATTTTCAGAAGGCATACTTCTAGCATTATTTTATTGTTTATGGTACTCAAGTGGGCTTGAAAGAGGAGTTTAAGAAATATTTTTTAGAGGATTTAAATAAGGTAGTACGAGGTATTCGGTAATGATCTTAAAGATCATTTTTGATATTTTGACGGAATTATCACTTAAACCCCCCTCAATTAGCTACCCCAAACCATGTTTGATTAATTTTGAATGTTGATTTTTGAAAATCTTGTAAAACCTTGAATTTTTGCTAAAGAGTTGAGTTTTGAAGGCTTGAGTTGCTTAATTTTGAATTTTTGAGTCATCCGGAGATTCAAATCTCTAAATATAATTCCATTGATTCCATTAGTTCTGAAATGTGGAAATTGGTATAGGAGAGATGTCGGAAGTAGGTCGGAGTTGTTATGTGAATTTTAGATCCGAAGTTGGAAATTGAGTTAAAATTTGACTTAGATTTGACTTTGGTCAACATTTTGAGTTTCGGTGCCCGAATTGAATTTCAGATGGTTCCATTGATTCTGAAAAGTGATCTTAGTCCTAGAATGAACTTCGTCTCTATTTTTGAGTGTTCTAGTACCTTTTTAGTATTTCTAGTGTCTTAAGTTAGTTTAGTTACAACTTATCGGATTTCGGGTCAAGGAGACCTCTGATTCAATTTCTGACGATTTCATTGGGTTCAGAATGTCGAATTCAGTAGAGTTGCATATATGATTTATATGTACGAGGTTCCAAACAAATTCCAAGGGTCTATTCCGAGATTGTATGCCTTGTTGTGTTGCTAAACTGCTGATGTCTGTATCTAATGCAACCTTCGCTTAAGCGAGGGGATGGCCACTTGCGACCATCACTTTAGCAAATAGGATTCTCTTAAGAGGAGCGATTGGCACCTTCGCTAAAGTGAGATTGTTATTTATCTTGAATTATTGAAAGAACATTTGTTTCCTATATTTGATTTGAAAATCTTCTCTTTTTTTATTTTATATTTTTCAGGTATGAGATTGTTATTTGAAGCACTATATTAATCATATGTATAATGTATGTTCTAATTGTAATTGTTATATAATTTTATATAATTTTGTTAGACATATTAAGAACTTAATATATGAAAAAAAATTATATTCAAATTTAGATTGAATTTTTTTTTTATAAAAAAGCGAAAGAAAGAGAAGAAGGGCTAGCTCGCTTTGCCCCTGCTTTCCTTCTAAGATTAGATCGAGTTGATCATTTCAAGACTCCTATAAATGAAGGGATTGCCCGTCATAATCCATCAAATTTCTTGATCCTCGAGGATTGAATTAAATAAGATTGAACTAACCCTGTAACGACCCAACTAACTAGCGATATTGTCTGCTTTGGGCCTAGGTCGCACGGCTTTAAAACACATCATTAGTAGGTAAGACTTGTTTACTTATATACCCAACATATCTCCTGTGTTTTTGTCGATGTAGAACTTCTATTTAAAGATGGGTTGTTATATACACCCCTTTTATGGACTCAACGTCCTCGCTGAGGTTTGCTCCATGGGATTTGCCTAGACTCAGCACTGAGATTTGTCCCGCCTCACCGGAATTTGCCTAAACTCGATTGAACTCTGGTTCACATCGACAAGGCTGACACATGAGTGACTCTGATACCATTTGTAATGGTCCAATCCGCTAGTGATATTGTCCGCTTTGAGCCTAGACTCACACGGCTTTAAAATGTGTCACTAGTAGCTAAGACATGTTTACTTATATGCCCAACATCTCTCCTATGATTTTGCCAATATGAAACTTCTATCTAAAAATAAGTTGTTACATGGTTCGACCCGTTATGACAACTCTAGCTGAAACTTATTAATATATCATCAATGACGAGATATATTATTGTAAAATCTACTCTTCGTCTCCTCCGCTTTTGTCAATAATAGGGGTGTGCAAAAATCGAACCGATAAAAACGTTATTGGGTTATTGTTATTGGGTTATTAGGTTATCAGGTTTTTAATGGTTTTCAAAAAAAAAATTTATTGGGTTATCGGTTCGTTATCGGTTTTTACTATTGGGTTATTGGGTAAATCGATAACCCAATAAAATTATTATA
>JBCEWC010003467.1:0-30190 GCA_038996855.1 Solanum aculeatissimum
CCCTGCAATTTATTGTTAGTTAGATACAGCCCTTGGAGTTGTTTAAGCTTACCAAACTCAGGAGGAATATTTCCCATAAAGTTGTTATCTTGAAAGAATAAGGTTATAAGACCGCTCATGTTGCCTATACTTGTGGGGATGAGGCCATTGATGTGAGCATCACTTATCTCAAAGAATTCAATGGTAGATGAAAGGTTCCCAATAGAATTGGGAAGGACGCTGTTCAACGGATTGTAACCCACATCTAGATATCGCAACTTCCTACAGTCTGCCAAAGATTGGAAGAGTGGCAACTCATGTTCACTGGTAAGCTGATTATCATGTAAGAAAAGAAGTCGTAGACCACGAAGATTTCCCCAATTGTTTGGAATACTGCCACTGAAAAAGTTGCTAGCTAGCCCCAAACTTTCAAGCTTGGAAACATTTGTGATATGCAGAGGAATTTCCCCTTCTAGCTCATTGCCAGACAAGTGAAGCTCTAAGAGATTCGGAAGATGAAGATCAATAGAGGTTGGAATTCTCCCCGACAGTTTGTTATCAGTTAACGCAATGTATTCCAAAGAAGACATATTAAAAATAGCCTCCGGAATCCGACCTGTAAGACTATAATTTTCTTCAAAATCTAATTCTATCAAATTTGATAGCTTCCCTAATTCTGGGGGAATTGGCCCTTCCAAGCTATTACTTTCGCAGTAAAGATTACTCAGAGTGGAAATATTTCCCAATGAAGTGGGAATAGTCCCTGTTATTGGATTATTACCAATATAAAACTCCTCGAGCTGCGATAAACAGCCAATATTTTTGGGTATTTCTCCAGTTATGTTGTTGGAAGATATGGACAATATTTTAAGTTGTATGAGTTGACAGATGTTGGAAGGAATACGACCAGAAATTTGGTTGAGAGATATACTTAAACGCACCAGATTTGATGAAAATGTTCCTTCATCAAGCAAGAGAGGACCAGAAAGGCTATTCTTTCCCAGAGTTACGGAAAGTAGTGAGGAGATATTAAACAGTGATGCAGGAATGGAACCTGTTAATTGATTATCGACCAAGGACAAAAATTCAAGCTGGCTCAGATTACCGATCTCCCTAGGAATGTTGCCGTTGATTCTATTATAAGACAAACTGAAGTTCATCAACTTTGTGGCATTTCCAATTGAAGGAGGGATTATACCTGTGAGGCTATTGTTCCTGAGATTCAAGACTCTAAGTTCAGGTACATACCATGGCCCTTTCCACATTTCTCCACTGAGTTTATTGTAAGCCAATGAAATTACTTGAACTCTCCTGTGTTGAAATAGACTCATTGGTATACTTCCTTGGAGCTGATTGTTTTGAAAATCAATCACTTGCAAGCGAGGCAAGTGGCCAAGTCCATAAGGGATGCTACCATGGAATAAGTTGTTCTCGAGATTGAGCTCTCTAAGAAAGGACAAATTGGCCAAAGACAGGGAAATTGTGCCTTGAAGTTGCAAATCAGGAAGAGCCAAGGCTACAACCCTTTGCCTGTTTGAACTGCAAGTGACACCAAACCAAGAGCAAAAAGAAGTATTTTTGGTCCAATTATTGGCTAAAAAATGACTAGGACTTGTTATAAGATTTTGGAAAGTTAATAGAGCTTCTTGGTCAGTCTCATTTGATAAAGCAAATGATTTAGAAAATTGGAGTATAAAGAGAAGAATCAATAAGAAAATGTGCTTTTTCATGCTGTTGCTATGCACTTGATTTGTGTAGTTTCCAATTTTACTGCATTATATAGCACCACTTCATATAAATTGTTGTGTTTACACCAAACTATGTAATGTTATCTAAAGATTAAGTTGAGCCGCAAACACATATCATGTACCTATTGAACTCATGATAAGATAAGTTGTCACAAAATGATTATAAATGAGAATATAAACTGCTATTTTTTTCCTTAATATGTTTTTCTTGATATATAACATAGAAAAAAATGGTAAGTAACTCGCTAGAAGTTGAACAAAATAAATACTCTCATCCCATAAAAAAACTCGTAATTCTCGGTTAAAGGACACATTTATGTATTCTAACATATATCTTAATTATAAATGTCATGTCATTGATTATTCAACTTTGAAAAAATAAAGATGAACAAATTGACTGAGATACAAGTCAAAAACAGGAGGAGTAACACCTTCATAAGTGGACACAACTGGCATGCATTATTTCCATAAAACCAAAGAAAAGTCAATTAACTTTTATCGTCTTACTTTTACACATTCAAAGTTGAAGAACATAAATATTGACCGAGATCAAGTTAAAAAATACGTTTAGGTATATATAAAACATGAAGAAGTAACTTAAAATAAATACTAGTAATAATTATCTTACTATAACCAATTAGCTTACACTAAGTATTATTCGCTCCGTCCCATATATACTAACTTAATTTTTAGGGTTTTTTTCAATGTTCAAAATAGTTTAATTGTTCAAAGTTCAAGATGAATGTTTGTAACTTTTTTCATATTTGTCGTTTCATTTATTGATGTTTTAAATTTTCTAGAAAATAAATTACATTACTTGCAAAGCTACATTTATGTCCTTAAATGTTTTTCTTAATATGTGTGTATTATCTCACAAATTAAATTAATATGGAACGGAGGAAGTAACTATTAAGTAATTTATTATATTATGGATGTATATCTAACTTCAATTCAGATTTATTATATGGTCCAAAAATCAGAACAAAGTCAATAGCAGATCAGATAAGTTGAAGAAAAACATGACTATGGAATTATGACAACCCCACAGGCATTCATCATCTTTGGACTAACTAATAACCAAAAGAGATATCACCTATTCTAAGTTTGAATTTAGTTCTCCCTCAATCGAGGAAAGCTTGGCGTAGTTGATAAAGTCGTTATTATGTGATCACGAAATCACAAGTTTGAATTGTGGAAACAATTTCTTACAGAAATAATGCAAGATAAGGCTGCATATGACAAACTTTGAGGTCTGGTCCTTCCTCGGACCCCACACATAACGAGAGCTTAAATACAACGTGTTCCCTTTTAATATTCTTGTCCCGAAATATTTGGAGTTTTGTAAAATCAAGTTTAATTTTTTTTTTCATTTTACCCTTTGTATTAAGTGTTCTCAAAAGTAAGCAATAATAATTGTATAGCATAGAAATTATTACTTTGAAGAGTTCAAAGTAGTAAAGTAGTTAGAAATATTCCCTCCTTTCACAAGAAGTCAATATTTTCAGACAAGAAAATTAGTCAATATTTTCAAACAAGAAAAATAATTTTTATTTTTTTAAACAAGATTAGTAACTATAAAAGGGAATTGCTTGTGTTGAATTGACAATGTCCTTTTAGTTAGGTCATGAAACAAGAATTCAGGTCTATCTCGCATTTCATGTGTATTAGTCCATGAATTTTATGGCCCCGTTCATGACAACGTAGTGAACGATACTATTAGTCTCGGCAGGACTGACATCAGTACTCTTTTGGAGTTTTAGGATCACGAAATAGGAACTCAAGATTATCTCAGCTTTCTGTATGTATTAGTCCATTAGTATTCCGGAATATGTCTGACCAACTCAGAGGTCACAAAGCCAGAATGCGGGATTAGTGTATAAGCTCATGAATTTCTTAGAATATGTTGGATCAACTTTATTTGATACAAATTTTTGTGGGTCCATGTGAAACAACTTAATGAATGATACTCACTTTTTTCAAGGAATGACATCTTTTTTTAAAAAAAAAGTTTTCGAGTCATGATTATCTCAATTTTTGTGTATTAGTCTATGAATTTTATGAGTTCATTCATGACGATCTAATGAACGATACTCTTTGCCTCTATAGGACCGATATCACTTATTGGAGTTTTAGGATCACAAAATAGATATCTAAACTTTTCACGTGTAGTAGTCCATAAATTTTTCAAACTATGTGTGACCAACTCATCTTTTATCATGACCAAATTTCTGATCAATCCGTGATTGGCACCCTGTGTTTTAACTTGATCGAGTGAACCATCTTGGCTTTCTATTATGTTCTTATTCATATAAATTTGTGCAACTTAATGCAAATAATAACATACTCAGTGGAATCCCACAAGTGGGGTCTGGGAGGGTAAAATGTACGCAGACCTTATCACTATCTCTATGAGGTAGTTCTTGATTTTGTTAAGCCTCTCTACATCTTTCATGGTCAATCTTGAGTCTGGTATTTCCTTTGTGCAGTCTAAAGCCAATTCTATCACGGAGGCTATGCAGATTTCACTTTTGGAAGTGATATGTTCTTCCTCAGAAAAAAGATTGGCATCCACAACGTTCATCATAGTCCCTGAAAATGATTGTGTTTTCCATTTCCTCAAGTTAAGATTTTCGTTGCATATCTCTACGTCTGTTGGCCTTCTTTTGGTCAAAACCTCCATCAACATGATGCCGTAACTATAAACATCACCACTAGTAGACACTATTCCCTCAGAGCCATATCATCATCATCATATCATATCATATATATTATTAAAAGTGGGAACATCAAAATGAAAAGTTGAAAGACCTTTTTACCCTTCTGTTGAATACTATTTCTATTATTTTGTACAAGAATATTCTAAATTTCTAATAAATAATTGAATATTGATGGAATCGTTTTGAAGTATTTAAATGTGCATTAAATTATGTAATAAAGATAAAATTAAATAATAAAGATGAAAATTAAATATCACAATTAAATAGGATTCTAAGAAGTGGTGCATTATGGCTACGTGGGAATTAAAACTCTAACGCCACCAAAATATTTACACCTCCTACCATTAACGTAAGCTATAAAGTAGGGAGTAGTTTTGAATTTTGATATCATCAATCTTTCTCCCTCTTTATGTCATCTGATAAGTTTATACATATTTGGGGTTATAAATCAACAAAATATGCATAAACATCACCATCAGAAGAAATAATAGAGAAAAAGTACTGTAGATTTAGTTGGTAAATTTATTTTCCTTTGTTAGTTCTTACGATTATTCATGAAATTGTATACTCTTTTTTAATACAAATTCATAGTAAGAAATACTTCCCGTCGTAATTAAAAAATGATTAGCTAATTAAGTTTTAATTTTTTAATTTATTTATCTTCTTTTTATTTTCTCTGAAGAATATACATAAATTATTACCAAGTATGTAAGTCGTCATAGTTATTTTTATATGGGAGCCCAACTATTCTGGTTTTGTGCCGCGTAGGGTCCCATTTGGGGGGAAGCACTCTCTACTAAGGACTTTTCATAATCAAGACTCATACCCAACCGCCGGTTAATTGAAGAGCAGCCTCATCCAATGCATCACATCTTTTGATGGTGTTATTTTGTTCCCTACTTGTATTTCACTGAATGTTAACATGATTTCTTACCATATTTTATTTTAGATCTTGTTGTCACTTTTAGCCTTTAACCGATCAATTCTCTAACGGAGACTTTTAGCTAGAAAAAATATTTCGTTGCAATGATACTTTCATACATATTTGTCAAAATAAAATTCGTATCAATTGTGAAAGTTTGTTCGACTAAGAATTACATTTATCATATATGTTAACAAATTTATATAAATTAACATGGGACATATGTGCAACGCACGTGTCCAGAACTAGTTCTTAGAAAAGAATGAAATGAAAAAAGTTACTCAATTGAAATATAACAATAATTATGTACTAGTAATTACAGACACTTGTTTTTTATTTTGGAAGGGCTACATTATGATTTGTGAAAATAGAAAAGAAAGGAAATAGAAAGAGACAAGTATATATACCTGGTGCAATATATTTAGAGATGCCAAAATCAGCAACATGAGCCACCATATCTTCATCCAAAAGAACGTTGGCTGGCTTTAGGTCGCAATGAACTATCGGAGTGTCATTTCCATGATGTGGATATTCAATTGCCATAGCCGCATCAAGCATTATGGCGATCCTTTGAAGGAGGTTCAAGTGGGACTCTTCTCTGTATAACCAATTCTCAAGACTCCCGTTGAGCATATATTGCAGAACGAAGGCTCTTATACAGTCACTAGAACAAGTAGTAATCACTGGAACAAGATTTCTGTGTCTAACATTTCTCATCAAATCTTTTGCATACTTGTTCATTTTCCAAATCCAGAACCTTTATGGCCACTGCACTTCCACAAGATAATATAATGTGCCTTTGTACACTGAGCCAGAACTTCCCACACCAATTAAATTGGATTCATCAAAATTATTTGTTGCTCGTTGAATCTCGTAATAAGAAATCAATGGATGAATCTTGATCTCCAGAGCCTTTTCCACATCTTTGAACTTTCCTTTCTTCTGTCGTTTCATTATCCAAATTGAGACCAACAAGAATATCATGAAGGATGAAATAACCACTGGAGTAACAATTTTTAGCACAACCTCCTTAAGCTTTGATTGTTGTCCAGTATAAGTGATATGTGTGCAATCAACTACACAGCTTGAACACTCGATACGAGTAAGTTTTTACTGGGTTTCACTTGTATGCTTGTTGTATCCACAACTAAACAATACTACATGCAGCGGCATAGACACATACATTAAAGGGTGGTCAATTGAAACCTCTTCGTCGAAAAATTATATTATATACATAGAAAAATAATACTGCAAAATATATAGGTCACAATATATATTATTTCTTGAACATCCTTAGTGAAATTTCTCGCCACTAACTAGCTGAGGTGGATTCAGCATTTGAAGTTTATGAATTTTTATAACTACTTCAAGTTAATATGCAATAATAATTGGGTTCACATTCGAATATTTATAAATATATAATGACTTTTTTAGTACGTATATAAAGTATGAACAAATGTTACAAGATTCTTATAAATCTATCCATAATATTCTGAATATGCCACTGTTTATATGACTACGTGCATCTTTGGAATCCGATTTACAAATTTAATTATTTCGAGGTCAACTTCAGAAGACAGACAATGTCTGAACTCTGAAGTTATGTTTGCTGAAGACTAACTCCATACTGGGACTGTCTATCGATCAGTTTGATTCGATTTTGAAGTTTATCAGTTATCAATTTGTAGATATGTTAAATCGTTATAGAACCATTACGATATTAGTTTATCAAGCTATTAGTTTCACTTCCAAACAACAATCTTGTAACAAAAGCTAACCAATTCATTAATTATATTTCGGTGCACAAAGTATATCACATGAATAAAATGTGACAAGACCATCTATTATAATACTCCATCCTTCCCAATTCATTTGACTTCTTTCGAATTTTAAGATTAAAATAATTTTATTTGATAATTCAAATAAATTTATCTTTGACTGTACGTCATAGATCTTGTAATTGTCTTGTAACTTATAGTCCTTTTACATAGTATCAAAATATGTAAATCTTATTTCAAATTACTTAACAATTTCATACCTAAATTTACAATCAAAATTAAACCGTTTAGCTCTCAAAATCCCCTACATATATAAATGTTAGAAGAAATATAAGCATCAGTAATTGTTTTTGCAGCTCAAAGTCATGACCTATACGTTAAACAAAGACAACTTTAACATTGCTTCAAAACTTATCCTTCGACGAGCGTGCTCGATCAATTATAATTTTAAAAAAATCTCATAATTAACTTTATTTTCTTTTTTATAATTATTTGAAATTATAGTTTCCACAAAAATCCCAACATAGTGGGGCCCATATCCAGCTTCTCCTCCACTTTTCCAGCCAAATTTAATATTTTTTACCCGCCAAACCCAACATGACCCGCTTTTCTAATTGGCGGGAAAATTTCAAAATCCCTAATTTCATTCTTCAAAAAAAGAGGGGGAAATTCATATACAAAAATTCAAAATTGTTAAAATGCTATATATATGCACAGATCTCACTGAAATTGTAGCAAAATTTTATAGCTTGAGGTTCAATTTTGTTGTGCAGTCTGTTATATCTGCCAACTGTTTGACGAAATTCCTCAGTGAAAACAGTTGAAGAACAATGTATGTTGTGAAGAGAGATGGGCGTCAAGAAGCTGTTCATTTTGATAAAATTACTGCTAGGTTGAAGAAATTGAGCTATGGGCTTAGTCCGGATCATTGTGACCCAGTGCTTGTTTCGCAGAAGGTTTGTGCTGGTGTTTATAAAGGGGTTACTACAAGTCAGCTTGATGAATTGGCTGCTGAGACGGCTGCTGCTTTGACTGCAAATCATCCTGATTATGCTTGTGTAAGTTTCTGATTATTGTTCATGTAGTCCATTAATTGGGTTTACACTTTGATTTGCTTTATATCTATTGATGTGTGTTGAAGTTGGAACTGATAACTAGTTTTGGAATTTGGGTTAATTTGAGCTAAAAGTATTCCCCAATCTAATGAAATGGGGCCAAATATTGGGAATTGTCGTGATTATGCTTGTGTGAGTCTCCAATTTTCTTTTCTTTTTTTGAAAAATAAATTCAAAAAATTGGGGTAAGGGGTGTGAAAAATTGAGAATGGGTAATTGAATTTTCATTGATAAGGTAAAATTTTAGGTAGTCAACTTGAAATATTCTTAACATCTATTGATCTGTGTATTGTTGGTTTGATATTTGAATATGTTGAATTTGTAAATGATTATTAGTTTTGGATTCTGGGTTAATTTGAGGAGAAGGTCATTCATAATCTAATGAAATGAGTCCAAATAGTAAGAAATTGACATAGAAGATTCAATTAGATAATTCTGACTAGTTCGTAATTGAGCTGTATGTGATTGATAATAGTTGATTTATCAGAAGCATTGAAGCTTTTTTTTTTCTTTTTTGATCTTGGGTCGTGAATTTGTTATACTTAGAATTTACCTACTATATTAGTAGTATTGAAAAAATATATTGTATAAAACCATGGATTGAGAAGCTAGTTTGATAGAGAAGCATTATATCAAACTTTATTAGTTGAAGTCTGGCAATATAGTTAGTGAAATGTTGTGTTGAAAATATTTTGAATACTGTTTGACAGAATTCAAAAGTAGTAGATTAAAAAATGTTTGACAGCTTTTTCATTAGCTATAATCAAGAATAATCAAATTGGACAAGTAAAACGTGATAGAGAGGGAGTATTTATAATTACCTTCAACCATTAGAAGAAGTAGAGGAGTAGTTTAAAGAGTTATGTCTTGAATTTGTGTATATACTCTTATCATAAATTCAAGTTATAGTTTTTGAGCTGCTTCACTGATTCTTTTTCTTGTTAATAATGGAGTCATATTAAGTTTGAGTTGATTTCATTGTAAAAAAATCTAAATATGATTATTATTATTATTATCAAGTAACAAGAAATGGAGTGGTGGTTTATAGTATCCAATGCTAAGATTGGATACTATCATTATCTCTTTGAAGGTTAAGGCAATTATAATTACTCTCCAATTACTTTTACTTGTCAATTGATACAGATAGTGAAAGTTTATCAAACATTTTTGATGTTCTAATATGGAAAGTGTCATAAATTGGAATGGGGTAGTAACTATTATGTTCTCTTCCTTTGTTGTTCAGATAGAGTTAAAGCTTCTGTTGAGGCTTCATCTAAAGATGCGTTTTTTCTTTCTGATCATGGTGTATTTAACCATCCATTTGCTTAAATTTACTAATGTTACAGCTGGCTGCAAGGATTGCTGTTTCCAATCTGCACAAAAACACAAAGAAAATATTTTCTGAGATGTAAGGACCTTGAATTATTATTTGTCATCAATGTTTTTAGTTCTTTGAAAACAAAATGCTGGTCTAATGATTGAGAATAGAAAAGGCTGTGCTTACAATATTGTGATTTTCACAGGGTTAAGGATATGTACAACCATGTCAGTGAGAGATCTGGACTTAAGGCGCCTCTGATTTCTGATGAAGTTTATGAGATTATAATGAAGGTATCATTGCCCTATTTGAACATAAAGTGAAAGCTTGTTTGTGTACTGAATAATAGTGTGGTCATAAACAGAGTCTAGTCTTTTGTTGATATCCAAATATATGTAAATTCCTGTGCTCACACTTGATTATTGTTTATGTAGCTTAATTACCCTGACTGCTTTACCCTTATTTCCATATAGCCTTGAAACAGATTAGAACTTTCTCAGTTCATTTTTCATGCACATGACATTTCCTTGCTGCTACTTCAACCAATTAGTTATGAGATTGTTGCCTGTCTTTGTGCCTTGTTAAGAATTTTGCATCCCATTTTCAGGAAATAAGAAATGCTGTGTTTTTGTTTATATTTCATTCCTTTATCAATAAACTTTTGCCAAAATTTTGGCTCAATGAAAACATGATTTAACTAATGATGATAGTTGCTTCATTGAAACTTCTGAATTTTAGTGGTCAATTATTTATCACTTGCCTTTTTATTCCACAGAATGCAGCTCGATTGGACAGTGAGATCATATATGACAGGGACTTTGACTATGATTACTTTGGTTTCAAAACCTTGGAGCGGTCTTACCTCTTAAAGATTGATGGAAAAGTTGTAGAAAGGCCACAACATATGCTGATGCGAGTCTCTGTTGGGATCCACAAGGATGATATTGAATCTTCCATCAAGACTTATCATTTGATGTCTCAAAGATGGTTCACTCATGCTTCTCCAACTCTTTTTAATGCTGGAACTCCAAGGCCTCAAGTATGTCAATTTGATTAGTAAATAGCTTCAGAGCATAGTATCCAAACAAAAGTTGTTTAATAGTTTTCTTCTTTGACTTGCAGTTAAGTAGCTGCTTCCTGATATGCATGAAAGATGATAGTATTGAGGGCATATATGACACTCTTAAGGAGTGTGCTGTTATTAGTAAATCTGCTGGAGGAATTGGAGTATCTGTGCACAATATTCGTGGTACTGGGAGTTATATTCGTGGAACAAATGGGACATCAAATGGAATTGTTCCGATGCTACGTGTGTTTAATGACACTGCTCGATATGTTGACCAAGGAGGTGGCAAAAGAAAGGGTATGCCTAGAATTTTGTCTGTATTAGATATAGTTATATTGGCCCAGCCCTTGATTTGTTATTCTCTGACAATTTTATGTTGTGTATAGGTGCTTTTGCTATATATCTTGAGCCCTGGCATTCTGATATATTTGAATTTCTGGATTTGAGGAAGAACCATGGAAAGGTGTAGTTATTGTCCTTGATGTAATCAACTCTGAATATGTGTTAATCTCATAGGCCTGAGGTGGCTTAATCAATTTGTGTAATCTTTGTGTATCATAAGGCTAGTAATTGCTTAATTGACTAACATGTCTATCTTTGCAGGAAGAGCATCGAGCCCGAGATCTTTTCTATGCTCTTTGGGTGCCTGATCTTTTTATGGAAAGAGTCCAAAGCAATGGACAATGGTCCTTGTTTTGTCCAAGTGAAGCTCCTGGATTGGCAGATTGCTGGGGTGAAGATTTTGAGAAGCTGTATTCAAAGTATGAAAGAGAGGTAAAAACAAGTCAATTACTGTGACTAATTGCTTACCAAGCTTGGATTACTTGATATTTGTCAACATATGATCCACATGATCCCATTTTGTCATTTCAGGGTAAAGCTAAGAAGGTTGTGCAAGCACAAAATCTCTGGTTTGAAATCTTGAAGTCTCAGATTGAAACTGGGACCCCTTACATGCTATATAAGGTGAATTTACTATTGTTTATCCTGTTGTTTTTGTTATTTATATGCATTGAAATCTTTTTTGATCAACATCTTCTGTATGCTATCACAGGACACTTGTAACAGAAAAAGCAACCAGCAGAATCTTGGCACAATCAAGTCTTCAAACTTGTGTACTGAAATTATTGAATACACAAGTCCTACTGAAACTGCTGTGTGTAATCTTGCATCAATTGCTCTTCCACGATATGTTAGAGAGAAGGTAGTTACAACTGCAATACACTTGAAAACATTGCTTGGTTTTAAGTTATCTTTGTCCTTTTATTTTAGCATTTCCCCCTTATATCTTTTAGGATGTCCCAAGTGAATCACAACCATCTAAGCTTGTTGGTAGCAGAGGCTCCAAAAACCGGTACTTTGATTTTGACAAACTGGCAGAGGTTAGATTTTGTTCTGTCAAATTGGACTTGTCAACTTCTGCTATGTCTTAAGTTATTTATCTTGGATATCTGTCTTACTGTGTTCTATGTTTCATGTGAGACAGGTCACTGCATTGGTGACTAAAAACTTGAACAAAATTATTGATGTCAACTACTACCCTGTTGAAACTGCAAAAAGGTCTAATTTACGTCATAGACCTATAGGACTTGGGGTCCAGGGTCTTGCAGATACATTCATATTGCTTGGCATGGCATTTGATTCACCTGAGGTAATTTACCTTCCATCCAACTTTTGTTGTTTAACTGCTTCAGTGGAAGCTGATCTTGTATTTTGTCTATGTATAGGCTCAACAGCTAAACAAAGACATATTTGAGACAATATACTACCATGCTTTAAAAGCTTCTTCTGAATTAGCTGCCAAGGAAGGCCCATATGAGACATATGTGGGAAGTCCAGTAAGCAAGGTATATGTTGGAGCTTTTGCTTTGGTTGATGATTTACTATGTGAATCGCTTACTTGGTTGGTCAGGACTTCTGAAAATTGAGCTAGGCTTTATTAAGTGCTTCTTGATAAAGAATTGTGATTTTAATGATAAATACGAGGATGATGTCTAAGTCAAAAAGACAGGTGGATTTGTCCCCAAAATAGAACCTGATATTATGGGACCAAAAGTTTAATGATTTGCCAGTTTGTGCTTGCTTCATTATTGCCTATTTCTTTTTTATTTCGCTTTGTAGTTTATTAAGATTGAACTATTCTGTTCAGGGTATTCTCCAACCAGACATGTGGGGAGTAACACCATCAGATCGATGGGATTGGAGTATTCTCCGTGAAATGATTGCAAAGAATGGTGTAAGAAATTCACTTCTTGTAGCTCCAATGCCAACTGCTTCAACCAGCCAAATTCTTGGTAACAATGAATGCTTTGAGCCATACACATCCAATATCTACAGTAGAAGAGTTCTAAGGTCACTTTTGCTGCTAGATCCTTCAGCTCAATGCTAATAGTTAGTTTAGCTGTTGTCAGATTTTAACTATGGATGGTTCTTTTTCAGTGGTGAATTTGTTGTGGTGAACAAGCATCTTCTTCATGACTTAACTGAGATGGGACTTTGGTCTCCTACCCTCAAGAATAGGATAATTTATGATGATGGTTCTGTGCAGAAAATCCCAGAAGTTCCGAATGATCTTAAACTCATATACAAGTATGGATTTCTTTATAGCATTGCTTGTTTTTTCTGTTTTCATGTTTATTTTACTTCCAATTCCATGCATCATACTATTTAATGATGCTAGAACTGTTTGGGAGATCAAGCAACGGAACTTGGTTGATATGGCTGTTGACCGTGGATGCTATATTGATCAGAGTCAGAGTCTCAACATCCATATGGACCAACCCAATTTTGGAAAGCTCACATCCCTGCATTTTCATACTTGGTCCAGGGTATGCTTACCATTTCATGTAACAGTTTGTTGTGTGGAGATGGTCTTGTAGGGCTTTGTTTATACAGGTTACTTACATGTCTTTGAATTTCAAACTTGTTTCCGGCAGGGTTTAAAAACAGGAATGTACTATCTAAGATCACGCGCTGCAGCTGATGCTATCAAGTTCACAGTTGACACTACCATGCTGAAAGTAGTAACAATTACATCTTGTTTTCACTCTCTCATCCTAAATTCAATATGTTCATTCTTCCTAAACACATTTGTCCTCTAATGCAGGAAAAACCAGAGACTGCAGTTGACGAAGAAACTAAAATGGCTCAGATGGTATGCTCTTTGAGTAATCGCGATGAGTGTCTGTCTTGTGGAAGTTAGATGCTCCTATGCAGATAACCAGAAGCATTTTCAACTTTGGCTATCATTGTTTATTTTTTTTCCCTGCCTCCCGGGAAAGCTTAGTTTCTACAGGCCACATCTCGATGTGGCCTGTAGTAACGTCCCTCGTTGAATCTTGTTCAACTCTTGTACATATATTAGGTTATAGTATCTTGCTATTACAATCAAGCTAGTAATGAGTGTCTTAATGTATCAATAATGAAATTGTGATAAGGATTATTCCTTGCTTCATTTTCTCATATTAGTTTTGTTGTACGTGAACAAAGCATGTACCTTGTTTCCCCAGACCCTACTTGTGGGATTTCACTGAGTATGTTGTTGTTATTGTTGTATAAATGTTTTATATATAGAGATTTTATCATTAATTAGAACCCATTGTAAATTAGAATTTTCCTTAGTGATTATATGGTATAAAAGATATTTTATCTAAACCAAAATCTTTTAATGAAGAACAAAAAGTTCAATTAACATTTTAAAGAGTTTTCATATTTTTAATATAGTATAGATAAATTTATGATTTTTTTAAAAAAGAAATAGACTAAATAAGTCAATTTTTTTTTTAAAAAAATAGTAACCCTTGTTCAGTAGAACAACCAATATATATATTATACTAAATAAAATAAATCACTAAAGTATTCAACTAAGGTATTGTTGTTGATATTTTCCCATTATTCTTTTCAACAGTCAATTTTTTTTATAAAATTTAAGTCAACATTAACAATAATAAATGATGTCAATAAATTTTATCAACTAATAAAAAAGTCAAAAGCTATGAATATTTAGTTATTTGCTGACTTAATATAAGAAAGCATTTCAAGAAAAAAATATCACTTCCCTTTTTATTATTAAAAAATAAAAATAAAATATCCCATGAATTTGTCAATTATTTGCATACTTTTGGGGTCTAATCTTTGACTTTGACTTCCACTAATTGCGTAAAGTAATTATGATATTGACAAATTATAATAAATTAACTTAATAAGAAATATATTTTTAAGTTATAAGTTATAGTAATATTTTTATGTTCTCATGGTATACATTAAGAATATATAATATATGAAAAATATGACTATTTAACATGCAAAATATGGTAAATTATTTGGAGGAATTTTCGCATATAGACACTAAAAAATATTTTAGTTATGCTCCATGCTGTAATTTGGGTAATTATAATTCGTAATTATAGTTATAACATTGTTTGTATAATTTGTGCAGCGTTTGTATATATTTGTATAATTTGCTATACAATTTGCAGTGTTTGTATATTTCACTATACAATTTGATTCGCGGACAACGTTTGGGTAAATCGCATGAATTATGCAAAACTCAAACTGTAATTACAGGTAAATGTTTGATGCGAATCGTAATTAATTCAAACTATAACTATGTTAGCTAATTAACTAGTATATATTTGTTTATCCACGCAACATTACTCTCTCCGTCCCTCTTTACTTGTCAATTATACAATTTTGGGATATCTAACAATACTTGTCCAGTTTATGAAACCAAGAGATAATTTTACACATAGTTTCTAATTTACCCTTATAATTAATTATTGTCATTTTCCTATTACATTTTTCAAGACATCGTAGTTATTATATTCAAAGAGTGATTTGATAAAATTATCTCTATCATTTACTACTTCTTAATCTCTATGCTAAGTCAGTAAGAGATAAGTAAAGATGATAGGATGAAGTAAAATTATACATAAAAACATCATAAAGTTGATAAAAAGCTTTAATTAGTTATCTTATGAGCCAGGACCATTACTTTATAAAAAAGTCAATATAAATTTGTGGACAAAATTGATTTTGAGTTTGAAATATGTGTATTCATTCTATAAGTAAAAGGTTGTATTTTAAAAAAAAAACTAATTACGATAAGGAGGTATGTTATGCTTAGATGCATCAGTTAAAAAGTGTGTGAAGTTGATTGTCGCAGGAGTTAGGGGAGGTAGAAGTAGGTTAGAATTTTTTTTTAGGGGAGGGTGATTAGACACATTGCATGCAATATGTCATACCTTCAACTTATTATGGAAATGACCGTAGATAGAAATGTATGAAAATCGAAAATTAGGATAAAAATTAGTAGGTAATTGAATATGTCCGGACGTTAGGTGGGAGAGGTAGGGGGCTAGCTAGCTTCATATTCCTCTTTTCCTTATTAACATTAGTCTTAGTAATCACGCAGTTTCTTATTCTTCAATGTGTTTTTCTTTGTTATTTGTTTGCTTTATTTTGCGTTGTATCTTGATATTTTGTTATAATTATTTCTTCTTCTTGGCTAATTCTCTTTTTGAATCAATGTTTATCAAAAATAATAAATTTTTATACCATAAAATAGGTATAAACTAAACACATATTTTACTCTTTTCAGATCCAATCTATCTGCAGAATTATTATTATTATTATTGTAATTAAATATATTAAGCAAAAACTTAGTATTCTTCAATATGAAAAAGATATTCACATCAGCTCAAAGAAGAAAAAAAAAGAGTTAATTTTGTAATATATCATGCATGACATAATTATCATAAAAAAGAAGAGGAAAAAACAAAATAAAAGTCTTTACCCATACTCCCAAGAAATGATATATTTATATACTAGTAATCAGAGCCTGTGCCGAAATAAATTATTTTTTTGTCTTGATTTTAATATTGATAGGTTTTTTGTATATATATTTTAAAATTTTAAGTTATTAATTATTGTAACTTATAACACATTTCATATTATTTTTAAATAATATATGTTACTTATTTTGTTTTAATTTATGTTGTATATATAAAATTTTGAGAGTCAATCAAAATTTTATTTATCTTTTAAATAGTTAACAGTTGAAGTCAGCTGAAAAATGATTTATAAGGAGTAATATTGTAAATCAAACAGCTAAAGCAGACGTGTCAATCGATAACTATTTTAAAGATTATTAGGGGTTATTATTGTAAATTTATAGGTGAAGTAGTTGAAAAAATCATTAATAGAAATAACATAGTAAAATCAAGTTGTTGAAACAGACACGCCAATTAACAGTTGTCCGCTTAAGCAAACAGCTGAAACAGACATGTCGTCCAACAGTTGTCTGCTTCTTCACACTTATGTATAACATAAAATTCATTAGGTTGATATAGCAAAATCACGGTTGAAGCAACCAGAAAAATAAGTTATTTAGGATAATATTGTAAAATCGTAGTTGAAGCACTCAAAGAAATAATTAATAATCAATAGCGGTTGAAGCAAATACGTCAATCAACATTTAGTTAATCACTTTGTTTCTAAGTAATCATTAATAATTTTTTAATGTATCAAATCTTAACGGTTAAATCAATAACTCAATCGATAATGATAGCAATACTCGATAAACTAATACTCAATAAATCAATATCTTAATAGTTCTATAATAATTTAATTAGCATGTCCATAGTAACCAATAAGTCGAATCCACAAACTTCAAAATCGAGCTGAACCAAACGATATACAACCCTAACCTATAGTACATACTAGTTATAAAATGAGCCGAAAATCATGCAATCTTAAACTCAAATTTCAGTAAAATCAAAATACAATATTGAATGATTCCTTTTTTTTTTATTTACTCTCTTTCATTTCATTTTATTTGTCATGTTATGCTTTTCGAAAGTCCGAAAAAAATTTGCATGTGCAACTGTTAACAAAACCGCGTTATATTTCACAGACTTTGACTAAAGTCAACGTTGACCAATCACTTGTCCTCTTTCTAAAAAGGCCTTTCGGCGTCAGCACCGTCAATCTCCGTCCACAATAAATAATAATTAAAAAAAATACTGAAAAAAATTACAGATTTCCCATTTGACTCTTTTAATTTATTTAAAGTTAAAAAAAAATATTTCTATTTTATTTATTACAAAGATTTTTACTACGTATTGTTGGAGTCAAAATTTTCTTTAAGAGAGTTATTTTAAAATATTAAGAAAGTAAATATATGAACTTATCGAAGAAGGTTTGATATCTATTATATATACATACAAAAATATTTTTATCATATATAAATAGATTCGGATAAATTCCTAATTATTTTGTGGCTCCGCTCCTACATATCAGTATTAAGATCTACAATACATATTTTCAAACGTAGCGTATTAAATAAATATTTATAAATTTTTAGAAATTCGAATAGAAAATCTATTATTAAAAATAAAAAAATTTCAATCATTTTATCGAGATATGCATTACATTTCTTAGTTTAATGAAAATGTTGAGTATGGATAATTTTTTACGTGTTCCGCCTCATTTTATGTTGAGTTATTTATGTGCGCGTCTTAATTTTAAAATAGTTAATTAATACTAAAAATAAAATTAAAAATGAAATTCTCTCTAAATTATTTTAAAATAAGTATAAAACAGATATCAAATATCGAAGGGAGAATATTTGAAAAAAATAAATTAAAAGGAACAAAGAGGAATGGGTTGTTGATGTCGGCCTTTAGGTATATTGAAAAAAATAAAAAATAAAAAAAAGCTGCTAAAGATTGTCATCCTCAATTTTATTACATCTCCCTTCACACTTAGCTTGTCCAAAATAATAATTTCATTCCGTTTTGATTTATTTATCTTTTTTTTATTTTATCAAAAGTATAATTTATAGGAAAAATAAAAATAACTAGGCAAATATATGATATGAATTTACATTATACACTTATAGTTTGATTATTTTTTTTTTTACAATTTATAGCTATAGTTAGGTTTTGTTGCTATTCTCTCTCGCCTCTCTTGCTCTCTCTCGCTTCTCTCCTCTCTCGTCTCTCTCTTTGCAATTTCGTGCCAGATATATAATTAGATATGTATATCAACTGCATATATATAAATTATTTTGATAGATACACATAGTCAATTCGACAGATATACATATACAATTCACCTCTTTGCCTCTCTCGCTCGCCTCTCTCCTCCCTCTCCCAATCTCGCTTACCAGATATACAAATACATATGTGTATCAGTTACACACATAATTATTTGACAGATATATACATACAATTTGACAAATATACACATTAAAAAACTTTTTAATGCTTTTATAAGTAAAGATATTATTACATTTTTTTCATTGATTCACTCAAAGAGTTCATGGAAATAATTATTATATACTTTTTAGTGAAAAATTTTAGCAAAAAAATAGTAATATTTTAGTAATAAATCATATATATAGTCAAACTTTTCTATAACAATCGTTATCCTCTATATAAAAATCTACATCATACATCAGAAATTTTTTTGAAGGTCAACTTTTATATTATATTATATGCTAAACAAGGTCATCATTTAGAAGTGCAATTGTATTTTTAATTTAAAATTAAATATTTAAAAAAAAAATTATATTTCAATTAAAATAAGACACATAAATTAAAACAAAAAATCAAGAGTCCCTCAAACAATTTGTTCAACTTGAAAGAAAAGTACAAAATTAAGGTGTATATATCTATCTAAGCCCATGAGTTGACCAACCAACTCTAGTACTTTTCTTGTAGATTTGCTTTAATTTTTATTTATTTTTTTTGGTTTTTGACAAGAAAAGTTTGAGTTTACTTTTTTTATTTCTTTTGTTTTTTAGTATATTTTCAACTCCCAACTCTAGTGGCCTAAAGTCTCTCTATATAAGGGTATGTTCAAGAAATCTTTAAAAAGAAAAAATATTAGTTTGCTTCCTCTTTCTTTTGGGGTGTTTTTTTTTTTTCGAAAAAAATTGTTAACGCGAAATGTTTGATACATCAGACTGTGGATGCATGTTCAAAGTTGTTAGTTTTATATTGAAGTAGTTATTAATATTACTAACTTTTTTTTGTGTGTGTTACATGTGTATATTCAAGGTGGCGAATTATAGAAAGAGAGGAAATTATAAGGCAATTATAAGAGATAATGATGATGAAGAAGATGGGATTAATAATAATGATAATGATAATAATAATAACGTGATGTTTTTTGGGAATATTAATAGAGAAGAAGAGATGTCTGTGATGGTTTCTGCACTGACACGTGTCGTTACAGGCGAATATAATAGTAATAACAACAACAATAATAATGATGATGGTGGTGGTTGTTCTTCTTTGAAAGAATTTTCTGGAGGTGTTGGAGAAAAAAGAGGACGTGAAGAACAACATTTCTTGTCTGATATTAGTTTATCGTCAGGTATGTATATGTTATTTCACGTTTAAGTTTTATGCATCGACTATGAGTATAAAAATATTTGTACAAATACATCATCTGAAATATTGTAACTAAAATAATATTGTCGGAGGTAAAATTTTTATTAAGGGGTTTGATGTTATTGCTATTTGTTCTCTTTTAAATTATTTTCAATATGACGTTTTCACACTAATGTACTTCATTTTATATACTTGATTTTTAATATATTTACTCAAGTTGAGGATTTATCTGAAATAGTCTTTCTGTTTCACAAGATAGGAATAAGATTGAATACATATCAATATCCTTCTCTAAAACCGCATTTATAGAATCAGTACGCCGAGTGACTCAATCCTAAATTAATGTACTTATATATGATATATATACTTGAATTTTTATATGTTTACTCGAGCTGAGGATTCTGCTTTACTTTACCAGGAAGAAATAAGATTGAATATATGCCAATATCCTTCTCAAAAACCGCACTTATAGGATCAATACACTGAGTGACTCAATCCTAAACTAGTTGAGATTTGTTATGTAAATTTTCACCTTCCATTTTTGTTTCATGTGGAATTGTTCGTTTGAAACCTCGCAAATTTAAAAATTCTCTATATTTTCTTCTCACATACATATCTTTTTAAAAAAATATATATTATATAAATCTATTATTTTTATGTTAATAGGTGGAGAAAGTTCAAATATTAGAACTATTGCAAGCAATACACCAACAACAGAAGCAACATTCATATACACTACTCCAACATATGATCATAATAATAACACCAATATTATTATTGATTATAATCAACCAACAAGAAGATATAGAGGAGTAAGACAAAGGCCATGGGGAAAATGGGCTGCTGAAATTAGAGATCCATATAAAGCTGCTAGGGTTTGGCTCGGAACATTCGATACTGCTGAAGATGCTGCTAGAGCTTATGATGTAGCTGCTCTTAAATTTAGGGGTAGCAAAGCCAAACTCAACTTCCCTGAAAATGTTAAGCTATTGCCTACTACCTCTTCAATCCCGCGTCAGAATGTCGTTGGTAATCTGGATTTTTCAACGGAAAAACAATCTCTCACAAGCACATTTCCCACGAATTCTGTGGAAAGTAATTTGGAATTTCTGACGAGGACATTTCCCAATGCGCCTGTTTCTAGTATTATTTCTCCTAATACCTCTCCAAATACTCTTTCAACAATCTCTTTTTTCCCTAATAGTGATCCAATAGTTCACACTCAACTACCTAATAGTAATAGTAATATAAACCCTCAAGTTTACTTTTATGATGATTTTCAAAGGGTGCATTCAACTTCAAGTTTGTTGAACCAATCCATTTATTCTTCTTCTTCTTCATCGTCGTCTTCTTCTTCTCGAGTTCCTTTTGTTCCCAGTATGTATTTTTCTGGTTCTCAGGCTACCAGCCAGAGTAATGAGAGTGATTTTCGAGCTACCTCGTCAGATTCAACTCATCACCCTTCTTCTTCTTCAAGATGATCTAGTAGAGGTGACTAGTTAGGGTTTTATGTTTTGATCACTTCAAAATAGGTCTGCATAATGAGTAATGTAAGTGTTTTTCTTTTTTTGATGATTTTGTTGGGTTATGTATGTTGAGTGGGAGCTTATAAAATGAGAGTTATTTTTAGAAATTTCTTGTTTTAACAAGAAGATATAAAATGATGATGGTGAAAAAATAAGTGATGATTATAGCATAAATTGTCATTCTTATTTAATATGTTGTTATTTGACTGTATATTGAATTTAATTGAGGGATATTTTTGAGCCCAAACGTAACGAAGGGATAACAAGATGATCAGTCCCAAAGAATTCTAATCTTGTAAGTACAGAAGATAAGATGGTAAGGTATTTTAGTCACTAACAATCTGGTGGCATGAGGCAAGCACAAGATTGATATCAACCTAATAAATTGTTCAATCATCTGATCCTATTTGTCGAATAACTCGAAAAGTATATTAACCTGTGATCTCTAAACATCAATGATAAATGTTGTTGATGACAATGAATAAAGCCAAGAAGTTGAGGACAAAGAGTAGGCAGATGAAGATAATAGGGATAGAAGGATCACGACTACGAGCTTTTTTCCTCTGAGGGTCGGGCAGCCAGACTGGAAGACGAGTTCAGTTTTTGTCACATGACTTTGCCTCGATCACAATTACCATATGGAGTCCTGCCAATCTTTCAAGTACTTATTGCAGCTTTGTGCACCATCATCTCCTTGTGGATTTGGTGACAACTCTTCTCAACAAGGTCAAGCAGCTTCTCCAAATTAAACGCCCAGGAATTTAGTGCGTCATTGCTGTCTTTTGCAGGTTGAAAACAGACTATACCCACAGGTCTGTCAATCCTTGCGACAAGTGCTTTTGATACAACCATATCTGAAAGATGATCTTCGGTTTCCTGAGATGAGAGAACAAAAGATGTTAATTAGTAAAACACGCAAGCTCAATCAGATCAGAAGAACATGTAAACAATGTTCTAATAACAATGAAGGGGGCTGTGGCTTAGATGAATACACAAGATGATATGTGGAACTGGATAGCAGACATTCTTCAGCCATGAAATAGTTAACTTAGGCAGCCAGATCATAGTTTTCAGTTTTTAAACCCACTCAAACTAACACCTAATTACACTAGCAGAATTGTAATTGCCCATGGAGCTTATGGGGTACCATTAAAATCTATATTCAAAGACCAACTATAAAGAGGGCTCTAATTTGAGAGCTTGTAGTAGCTCCCACAGTGATTCAAGTCAACTGTTTATTATTCACAATGCTGATTTTCTTTTCTTTTTTTCCTTTTTCCTGCCAAGATGGAGCACAATTTCCATGCCATGATGCTCTTTTAAGGCATACATACTTCGCAGTAGAGAATTAATCTAAAGGAAATTTATCTATATTTCAATAGTAATATTTATAAAAGAACATATCAGATGTGATGTATAACCAGGAACCATGAATACAAACCTGAACGGAAAGACACAATAAATCTGCTAATCTCTTCAAAGTTATGCTCGAGTAGTATTCTGAGGCAACAAGAATGTTCTGCAAGGAAATAACAATTGGAAAAATGAATCAATAGAAGCATATTAAAAGAGTATAACATAGACTTGCAGCATAGCGTATTACATGCTCTATAACCCTCAGTCTCAGATCTTCAGCTGCCTTCTCACCCAAAGAGCCACCAAGCATATCCTTTTCATTTTCAAACTCATCCTTGAAAGTATTCCATAATGATGTCCACTGAATGACTTCCATGGTAATTAACTGTTTCAGAAGCAGCCTAAAACAAAAGAAAAAGCAGATACTTATAAACCTTAGGCTAAAACTTGTTGCCTACTGGAGCAGAGTGATAGACGAAAATTGTAAATTTTCATATTGAGCAGTCCAATAAAAGATGAGAAATATTTTCCTACTATTTCGCTTCCAGGTTAATAATTTGAGACTAGAGACAATGCCAACAGGATCATATGGCTAATTCATCCAAAGCGATTACATATTTATTTCCCTTTACATAGAAACAAAAGTTTTAAAACTAAACTTTGTTTAAAACTAAACTTTGTTAACAAGGCATTAATAATCAAATTAAAACAATCTTTTTATTGATCGTAGTCAATAATGTACTCTAAAAGTTTATAAAGAGCAGCCTCATCACTAAACTTGTTACCAAATTTTACACAATATATACTGGTAGAGGTTTTACTTAAAACAGAAGTTTAGTGAAATTTAACCAAGTTAATTTAGAAGAGATAATTATGTTATGATAATCTCCTTTTAGTACTTGTAAAGAAACAATGTTTTGCTGAAGAAGTGGCCTAGTTAAAGAGTGGTGTTCTTTCACAAAAAGGCAGATTCACTAGTCAACTTATTCCCACAGATGCACACTAAAAATTATCAAACATTCAGGTTGATACATCTGCATCTAATCTTGACTATGTATCCAAGTCATCATGAGAAAAAAAAAGCAATTTTACTTTGACAAAGGCAATCATCAGACAGAAGAAAACTCATATCTAGCTTACATAAAGAGATATGTAAGCTACACAATGGGGCTTCTTCTGCACTGTATTACAAAATACTTTGCTACCTTATGCCAATTGATACAAAAGCAAGGATATTCTCCAGAATGGGTGCTGATGATGGTTGGGAAATTTTGAGAAACATTCTTTTTTTTTTGTTTAAGAGGATATTTTATATATATATATATATATATAAAGGCATGTTGCATGCAACACAAATAGTAGTATTTTGGGCCATCATATGGCCACTTAAGTAGCTATTACAAACAGAATTTTTTTCTAGAATACATAGTTCCAAGAATGTCTGCCCAAGCAAATGAAAGATAATTGCTAATACTCAGCTCCGTAGAAGAAAATTGAGCAAATAGAGTTTTCAAGAGAACCTGAAATGAGGGATCTCTGAAAGATTCTTGTCCTCCAAAGTTGAGTTATGAAGACTTGATTGCATAGGATCATGTGGTGACAATACCAAGTACCAGCAAATTTTCCTCAGCACCTGCATAATATAAAAAAAGGATTCAGCATAATTTAGGGATATTCAGCGATCCTATGGCCCAGCTTTTCATGTAAGCTCCTAAGTCGCACATAATCAAATATTTCTTTTGGATCTTTTTGACAAAGTTGAACTAGATGTATTTTGTTATTCTTGCAATCCTTCCTTTTTAAATTTAGAAAAAAATGCATTAACTCAAGCTCCACTTAAGTTGGACATGTTTGCCATTTAAGTTCTGAACATATTGGATATGTCCAACATACAACACATTTTATTCCCAATGCTCTTTGTTAATTGGCCCCTAAAACTTAATAATTTCTTTAACGCTATCAGCTTAGCATTGATGTCTATTGATTCTAAAGAAGTGGTTTGATGAGTAGAAAATCCAGCATTAATTCATCAGAAAGTGATGGACTTGAACAAGCGTATTATAAAGTGTTTCCTTCTTTTTATTTCTTTTTCCCATGTGTCATCTTCCTGAAAAATGAGAAGGATTTCTCTTTCTTTCTTAGCTTAAAACAGACTACATGCAAAAAACTAAGGTCCAGTTTGTTCCCACTCAGTGGAGGTTTGAATCTGAATCATTCTTATATCCACCCATTTATGTATATTTGTTATTCTTTACAACTGTTTATTTGCTCTGCAGATCTGATTCTTTCTATATTATAAACATAGTTTCAAAATCATAAAACATTTACTTAAAAACCCTTGTGAAAGGCAAACATTTACTACTCTTCCCAATGCCACTTTACAACCACCACAACTTCCAGTCTTCCACTGCCACCCACCAGTACTAACCTCCATCACCCACCACTACCAATTAACTAAAGCACATTGTCAGCTCGACCAGTATCTCAAAAGATTGAGACGAAAACAACAAAATTCCACTTGCTTTTCTTCTTTACAAAATTAATCCATTTCCCTATGTCAGAAAAAGAAAGATGCCTGTATCGAGTAGATATGTTAACATTCAATACCGTCTTTTACTTGTGTCATCAATGTTCATTGACATTTGATATCGCATGCTGATATTATACATTATTCTCTAGTTAAGATTGATAATTCATGGATGCAATCTTGAAAATTGAAGATTTGCATATGAATTGCACAGATTACCATAGCACCTCAAAAATATAAGTGAATTTAGAGCTTACTGGTATCCACTGTGCTGGGTTTTCTTTTACAGAAGGGATCTCATAGATGGCCTTGTAACAGCGACATATCTCAAGGTAATCATTGTTCTGAGAGTAATACCTGTAGCACCGGAATAGAAGAAATTATTTTGTGACAAGTTTAAGCCATACAACAACTTCAGGCTCCATCTTTCTAGTAAGAGCTTAAGTTATCTCAGAAGTAGCATAACTAAGTGAGTTCTTTCAAGCTCTAAAATGACAAACTTGTAAATCAAAGACGAAGTAAATCAGGTATGATCAAGTGCTTGCAACAGTGAGCCCTACTCACACATAAAACTTTCTCTGAAGGGCATAAACTAAGTCTATGATACGAAGCATGAGTTTTGTTGGAAAGGAATTTTCCACTTCACAACCAGGTGCCTGAACTTTAAGAGCCCTGATCTTAACAAGGTCATAATGGTTAATTGAATAGCTTATGCTGTTCTCATAAACTGTAGGTCACTGTTGGCCACTTTCTAACTGTTCAAGGATGAACCCAATAGTCAATCTTTCCATGGCTTAAGAAGTTCCCCTTTAGGTGAAAGCAGAGGATCAAGACTTAAATCTTCAGTTTCAGGTAAGCCAGAGTGCCCTGCTCGAGCATGCTATCAATTCCACTGTAAAAGCATGACTTGAAAGAGAGGGGGGGGGGGGGTAAAGCCAATCCCAAATGTTAATTTAGTTTTATCAAATATACCTTTTCTCACTCCTCAAACAGATATAGAATCCACCATCCACATACTACTGATTATCATGCAAGCGAAAACCAATGCCAAAATGTTTTTGGAGGGAAAAACTAGAACAGGAAAAAGTATAATTGGCCTTCCAACAGCTAAATATTCTTGTCCCAGCGCAATCTTACAATGAAAGTCCAATCAATTAATCAACTATGCTTCAATTCCACACTAACTGGGAAAGGGAATGCAACATTTTTCACTATGCTTCAATCCCAGACTAACTAGAATAAGTGATGTAGCCTTTTCAATCAGACCCTTTCATTACTGGAATTGAGGTCCATTCATAACAAGAACAAACCCTAAAAGACACGAAATGATAACTAAAGCTCTCAAATACACATCTTTGCAGAATCTGAATGAGGTTGACATAACATCACAAACATGAATATTATATCTCTTTGGTGGAAAAACTAATTTTTCCATGTACAAGCAAAGTGAAAAGAGCATTTCCCTTGGTGTTAGCAAAAAGTTGATAACAGTAACAAGTTCCACATTGTATCATTGTCAAACCCCACCACCATAAGGCTGATTAACTTATGAAGAATCGCAAGAAATTAAAATTCATTTATAAGACAAACCAGATTATAAGCAAAATGAGGACAGTCAAAATGTTTCACTGGAATGTATTTTATGGACACATTCAATTGTAATGGGGCATGCACTCCAAAAACAAGCCAAAACATACATCAGCAAAATATGGGCAGTCAGGATATCTAACCCAAATGCACATGTTAATCTTACTCAGTAGTAAAACAAGTAATGTGCATAAGGGTCAGGATGCATTGAAAATCAACTAAGAAGCAAGTCAATGAATTTTTTCAACACTAATCTGTTCAAATTAGGACCATGCTACAAATATCAGTGAAGAAGACAGAGGGATCAACTACAATGATTAATCTGTTCAAATTATGAGTTTAGGCATAAATATGCTGAGCCCCTGAGAATGGTCTAGTTTATCATCAAAATCAAGAGAAAATAACTCAAGGAACACTCCCCATAACATCATAACTCACCTAATCATCAATTCATAGTAAATCCGCTTCAACTCTAACAATGATGGAGTATCTGGAGCAGGCTCACCAACTACATTATCACCTTCTTTTGGTTTCTTCTTTTCTTTAGAAGCATCAGCTTCAAACACTTTGGGATTGATCTTTCTTGAAAGTATTTGTGCACGCACATAATCTAGACTATCCAAACAGAGACGCACCTGCAGAGTTCAGCATTACGTAACTAGCCCATAGTCATGCTTCAATTTTCTGTAGAAAGACAGGGATCACTGGTACATACTTGTTCAAGAATAAAAGCAATCTTCTCTGTTTTTGCCATTGCTCCAAAAGTTTCAACC
Organism: Solanum aculeatissimum; assembly: GCA_038996855.1. Lineage (NCBI taxonomy): Eukaryota > Viridiplantae > Streptophyta > Magnoliopsida > Solanales > Solanaceae > Solanum > Solanum aculeatissimum. The sequence continues at coordinate 27,811 of JBCEWC010003467.1, forward strand.
TGTCAGTTGACATACCCAACGATGGGAACAACGCAATTAAGTAAATCCTAAAAAGCTCCCAACATAAACTGTTGTTCAGTTTGACACTGATCACTAGAGAAAAAAGACCAAGAAATCACCAAGGAGAAGGTCAACAAATACTGACCGCAACTTCTTGCATCAAATTAGCAGCCTCGGCTATGAGTCCTTGTTCTTCTTTAATTTTGGCAAGCTTCTTAATCAAACGGGCTCTCTCAATTTCAACATATATCTACATGTAAGATTAAAGTCGCTCGGTGGGAAAGAAAGACCAAAGGAAACAAAGTGTTCAAATCTAAAATAACAAAAGGAAAAACAGACAAAAAGAACACTTACCTTTCCTGCAGATACATTGTTAAGGGTCTTGATGAGCTCTATCTTAGTTTCAAGATCAGGTGTCTGGTCAATATACTGCATCGCTTCTTGGACCATAGCCTGTACAGCCTGCACAAGTCCAAATAAAAAACACTAAACAATGTTATTATACAGTAGTATAGGACAGACAAAACCATAAAAAAAACACTAAACAATGTTATTATACAGTAGTATAGGACAGACAAAACCATGAGATCATCCATCACCACTGGATGGACACCATGTTTTACAGGTTTCTCACAGCAATAGATAGTTCCACATAGAATATGTTATGTAAAAAAAGGACATGCCTATAAGCACTCGGCGTAAGCAATGGACAGGAGGATATTCAACTGTATCATGTTAATCAACTTTCCAAGGCTAATAGGCACATGACTTACCAAGCATGCCTAACCATTAACACATATACATGTCACCACATTACACATCTAATCATGCCAATGATGGGTGACCTCATAAAAGGAAAATTATCTCCTCTACACAAATGTGTACAACTTCTAATGATTATTTCTGATATGTAAGTAAGCAAACATTAGAAAGCATCACCAATTTTACTAAAGATTGGATTAAGTCAACCACAATCACTGCATAACACAAAAACAGTTAACTGTTCTTTTTTTGATACCCCAATAAGGGAAGTACTCACTTTCATACTTCTTGTATGACACAAATTAGAAAATAAAAGCATGTATCTTTCCATCTAGAACAAGAGAAAAATATTAGCTCCCTCAGGCCCTCACTGATTAAACCAAAGATATTAATTGTTCACGAATCACGACATAAACTAGAATATTGAACTACAAGCCAAGGAATCAATAATTACTTTAACACTTACAAAATCCCTACCTGTTTGGGAAAGAAAGGAATCAATAAGTCCTTTCTACTCCTTTCATGGACTTAAATCTAATATTATGCGAAAGTGGGATTTTGACAGCTCTTCCCTACAACGTTGCTAGTGCAGTCTGAAAAGATTCAAAAAATTGGAAAACAGAAAGTAGATAAGACAAATTTTGTTTTCGACGGGAAGAGGGATTGAAAGGCATTTATTCATTTCTGACAATTCTAATACTAGTTCAAAACTTCCAATAACATATGATGCATATCAAGCATTTTGTTATAGCTTAACACTTCTAAATGTGTTAATACCCATTCTCAAAATCCAGCAACCCAATCCCAGTCTATTCAGGCTCATACATTCTACTACAACGACACACATATAGTAGTAAGGAAAAACTATACCTGCTTCAATTGTCCACGGCGCTTAGACAATAGAACAATCTGCTCATTAAGTGTAGTCCATGCACGAGCCTCAAAACAGAGCTGAAGAATATCAATGGCTGCTTTCCTCGTCCCCGCAACATCACCAGCTTGTCTCATCTGCTTCTCCACATTCAACATTATCTCTATTTGCGCCTCCAAATTCCCACCACCTTCCTGAAATTGAGCAAAAAAAAAAAACATTCAATATACCGAAATGTGATCCGAATCGACTGAAAAAACACAGAAATTCAGCAGGAGAATAGTAGATTACCATTTTTGAATTCGATCGCTGTGAAACCCTAAGAGAGAGAGTGTAGAGTGTTGAAGATGGTCTCTTTTGCTACTTTTGTGTTTTTTTTCCTTTGTTTTTCTCTTTTCTTTCAATTTCAATTTAGTTTTCTTGTTGGAGGGGTTAGGAAATAATAGGAGCATCACATATTAGTCGGTTCGATTCAGTTTGATTTTTCGATAATTAACTTGTAGATATGCTAAATTGTTATAGAATTGTTAAGATATCATTATCTATCCGATTATCACTTTAACTGTTAATATTTAATACAAATATTTTTTTTTTGAAAATTACGTATAAATAAGAAGACAGACCAAAATAACTGAGTGTCTGAAGACAACCAAAAATAAGATTATGAAACTAAGGGCCCGTTTGGCTTAGCTGAAAAAAAATAACTTTTAAAAAGTGCTTTTAAAGTATTTTAAAAGTGCTGAAATT
>JBCEWC010003468.1:0-30184 GCA_038996855.1 Solanum aculeatissimum
ATTATTCCAAAGGATGTTTTAAAGGTGAAATTGAACTTGAATTTACATGAATTCCATTGGAAGGTTTAAATTATCAAAGTGCATGTCCCTTTCCTGATTTAATTAAGCATGGGTAACTTGCATTATGACTTATTTGCGAATTCCTACATGATTTATGATGAGATATCTTTGAAATTGTGAAATAAAGTTTGGATTCCATTACCCATGTTCTTGTAACTCATTCATGACATATGTATGGTTATTGTTCCATTGGAACCCTTGATGGATCTCTTGATGAAACTCATGTTTTCATGTAATAAGACTTGTGATCACATAGTCCCTTGATATGTTATGGCTCTTGGAGCATCTTGGGTGCTTGTACCATCTTGATATAACATGATATGGAGCTATTCTTTGTATGAAGCATGACATGAAGGTTGGTTTGGCTTTTTAGCCCCATGATACATGAATTTGAACTATGTTGAACTCTTGATAAGTATGCATGAAGTATTTGAAAGTATGTTTGGTTCCTAGGCCCATGATGCACGATTTGAAGTTTAAGTGTCAAGTTTCTGTTTAAAATCCTAATCCCCTCTAATTCATTTGATCACTCTTCAATTCACTCAAAAATTCTCTCAATCATCTTGACCTCTATTGATGAAAGATTGAAGAAATTGGGAAAAATCATCTTTGTTTTAAAATCATCCAATTCTCTTGACTAATCTCAAGGTGTGTGGGTTTGATTCATGGATTCCCTTTGATCCATGAAGACCCAAGAACCCTCCTTTTTAAATTATGAATTTACGTTTTCTTTTATTATGGTTTTTAAATTTTGATGTATTTCATCGCATTGAGTGTTAGGCTGTATAAATTAGGTGATTTAATGATGATTTAAGTTTGAATATTATGAAATGCATGAAAATTCTTGAGGGATCAATGTGCATGTCCCTTTAATGATTTAATATGCATGGGTAAATATCATTGTGTTTTGAAATAGGATTTTATCATGAATTATGTTGAATTACCTATTGAATTATGGTTTAAAGTTTGAATCATCCATTACCCATGTACTTGATTCCTCATTCATGGCATAACCATTGAAGCATAGTTATGATGAAGTTCTTGTTAAGGGAATAACCCTCATGTTATGATATGATATGTTAAGGCTTGTGATCACATAGTCTCTTGATATGGCTCTTTGAGCAACATGAGTGTTTACACCAATATGATATGATAAGCTATGAAAAGTATGGAACTACTCTTATGCATGACGTTTGACATGAAAGTGTATTTGGCTTTTTAGCCCAATGAAGCATGATTACAAAATGTGTTTGACTCTTGATAGGTATGCATAAGAGTAATGAAAATGATTTTGGCTTTTAAGCCCAAGTATGCATGGTTTGATGTTCAAGTGTCAAGTTTCTGTTTCAAAGCATGTATATGTATACATATTCTTGTGGGATGATGACTTAGTACCGAGAAGCATTGGAGTAGTAAGTGGGCTATCCCCAAGGGTCCCACTCCTTTCCCGAAACTATGTGCCAAAGTAGGTATGCTACCAAAATGGGAGGCCTGTAAGGTATGCTTTAATATGATATGATATGGTATGCCATGTTACGTAAATCCTTCCGAAATGACTGGGTCATAAGGAAGGTGGCCATCACACCAAAATGGAAGGCCCGTAAGGTGTGGTGTAGATTTCCTTTGGCAAGTAATCTTCTCCGATCAGATAGGAGGCCTCGTCGGGAAAGTTTATATTGTAGCTCACATGAGTTTGGATGTCGGTTATGGTTCCATCCCCTTTATACTATAAGCATTATGGCATTTCATGCATCATCGTTATCGTAGCATATTGATATACTATCCTTCTTTATATTCTCCTTCTATGTACGTGCCCTTGCCATCTAGGTTGTCTATAGGTTCATGTGCATAAGCATTTGCATACCCACATACTTAGTACTTTATTGTGCTAACCCATACTATTTGTCTACATGTTCTAACCATGTAGGGACCGGTGACGACCTCTGTCTATCGTTGAACGACCAATAACATCCTTGAAGCGTTTTCTTGTGGTGAGCCCTTTTGTTCAAGGGCAATATCTACTTTTCTCTTCCTTGTATTGTTTTACTTTCTTTCTTTATGAATTGAGGGTGAGCCCGGAATATATCGAGGTCCAGCTCTATCTTATGTAGAGGCTATGTTGGACATGTTAGACTCTTGCATGTTGTATTATGTTTGATGAGATGTTATTACTATTGAGATTTGACTATGAGAATGATGTTTTGATTATGCTTATTATTATGCTTGGACTTGTGAATGTTGGGAATGTGCTTATGTGGAAAGTTTCATAACCCGGTGTGCCCCCATAACTTGATTCCTACTTACCTGCCTTTAGAAATACTTGTTATATGCTACGCGATTCATGCTCATCCCATTCCCGGCAACATCCTCATAGCTTGAGTTCAAAACCCCATTTCCCCTATAACTATGTGTTATGTGTTTATTGTTTTGTGCTTCTGAACAAATGATGTGAGTAATGATGCTATGATGGCTTGATCAAGGACTTTTGAGTTCTCTTTTTCCATGTCACATCTAGGCCCCACCTATGAGTCGTAACAATTTCTAAGAAAGCAATAAACTAGGGAGACTCTCCCTTTACAAGAAACTAAAGCAAAAGATTAGAAAGCCTAGAAAGCTAAAATAAGAATATTCTCAAGGAGGGTGTTTCATTCTCTTTATTCTTCTTCTTCTAAAGTAGACCATACACATTGTTTCCATCAAATAAGCACCTTTGATCTTTGCGGGGAGATGATGATATATGTAGTATATATGAGCATTATCACATCTATGACTCCATTTGGAAAGCATGTCTATTGTAGTATTGGCTTCTTTATAGATATGATGACATTCAAAGCTGCTGAATTGTGAAATGATCCCTTAAAGGTCCCATAGAAACTTAAATAGTGACCAAGGAGCAACACTGTTATCTGTAATCCAATGCACCAGTAAAATTAGAATCAATTTCCAAAGAGATATGGTGATATCCATGATTATACACCACTTTAGGCCATAGGTTGCAGCTTGAATTTCTTCCTGGTTATTGGTTCCTACCCCTAATGGAATAGTAAAGGCAAATACCATCATCCCCTGCAGGTCCCTAAGGATTCCACTCCCTCCAATTCTACCTGTATTAGCTATGGAACTACTATCTGTGTTGAGTTTAAGAATGCTATCTGAAGGTGGTTTCCAGATTATAGTGGTGATCTTCATTGAATAGGGTGTTTAAACCCTACCTTGACATGTTTGTGGTGGTCTTTATTGATGATATTTTGATCTATTCCCAAAGTGAAGTGGAGCATGTGAAACATTTGAGGATAGTGTTGCAAATGCTGAGGGAAGAAAGATTGTTTGCCAAATTTGACAAATGTGAATTTTTGTTGAAGAAAGTTGCTTTCCTAGGACCTGTGGTGTCGGGTTATGGCATTAAAGTGGATCCAAAAAAGATGGAGGTGGTAAGAAATTGGCATAAACCTTTGACTATGATAGATGTTAGGAGTTTCTTGGGCTTGGTGGGGTACTACCAGAGATTTGTTGTGGGGTTCTCTTGAATTGCTTCCCATTCGACGAAATTGACATAAAAAAAGGCTAAAATGGTATGGGCCAATGAATGTGAAAAAAGTTTTAAAACATTGAAAGACAAGCTTACATCCAACCCTATTTTGTCTCTATTGGAAGTGTTAGAAGGGTTTGTGGTTTATTGTGATTCTTCGATAATCGATTTGAGGTGTGTTTTGATGCAGGATGGCAAGGTCTGGCCTATGCTTCTAGGCAACTAAAGGTTCATGAGCGTAACTACCCCGCTCATGATCTTTAATTAGCAGTCGTGGTATTTGCTTTGAAGATATGGTGTCACTATTTGTATGGGGTTCATGTGGATGTGTTCAATGACCATAAAAGTCTCCAATACATGTTCACCCAAAGAGATCTAAAGTTACGACAAGTGAGGTTGTTGGAGTTCCTTATGGTCTATGAAATGTGTGTGCACTACCATTCGGGCAAAGCTAATGTTGTGGCCGATGCTCTGAGTGTCCATGAAGAGTACGACTCATATTGATGATGGCAAGAATGAATTAGCAAGAGAATTTTACCGGTTGGTTAGATTGGGGGTTAGATTGAATGAAGATGAAAATAGTGGTGCAGTGGTAGTAGAGGTTCCAAGTCTTCCTTGATTGAAGAATTCAAATACAAGTAAGACCTCAATCCCATTTTGGTGGAATAGAAATCATTGGTGAAGGATGGTAAGATGGAGGTTTTCTTCAAAAGGGGAGATGGTGTCCTTAGGTACCAAGGTAGGTTATGTGTGCCTAATGTTGATGGGTTGAGAGACTTGATCATGATGAGGCTCATAATTCATCTTATTCCATCCACCCCTGTTCTACTAAGATGTATCGAGATTTGAGGGAAGTATTTTGGTGGGGTGGTATAAAAAGGGATATTACCAAATTTGTAGTTGGTTGCCATAATTGGAAACAAGTTAAAGGTGAACATCAAATACCGAGTGGCCTAGTGTGCTGCCAAAATACAACACTTTTGATGCTTAAAACTTGGAATTTTATGTGTTCTCAACGCGATATTTTTAGATTTGATGTGTTTTTACATTTATTTGTCAGGATTACAAGGTTGGCATGATTTTTGGGAAAACTATGTTGAAAGTGCAGTTTTTGAGGATTCACAAAACCCTTTACGGGTCGTGTATTATTCCATGGGCCGTAGAAGGGGAGTCGTAGCAAATTCTAGTAAAAAGAGATTTTCATAAGTTTAATCTACAAGTGAGTTGACGCGCCGTAAATCATTATATGAGTCGTAGATTTGTTGTCGTATCCTAAGGGTTAGAGATTGGGGAGTTGCTAGAAATTCATCATACAAAACCCTGCACAAGTCGTAGATTCTGATATGGCCCGTAGAAAGGTCTCATAGAAGTCACCCCAGTTCTGAAGATAAAGTCTACGAAATTCCGACTACGGGCCATGGAACATGTTACAGCTCATAGAGTATCCCCGTAGAGCCTGCCGACCTAGCTTTCCTAGTTTGAATTGGTTTTGTATTTTAAACATTATAAATAGGTTTTTAGGTTATTTTATGATAAGTTCAGTAGAGAGTTCTAGTAGTTCATAGTTTTTAGTTTTAGTCAGAGATAAATAATATTTTGTGTTCTAGATTCGTAATTGCAATTTATGTTATAGAGTTGGATTTCTTGGCTTAACTTCATTCATTTAAGTGCTCAATTATGTTATTCTTTATCATGATTCTAGCTTCTACAATAATTATGAGTAGCTAAATCCAAAACTAGGGTTGTGGGAACCATGAAGAACAAACAAGGTAAAACCAAATAATTTATAATTCTTAGAAGGTGTGTATGAATGTATTAATTAATTCTCTTAAACTAAAATACTTTTTAATAGATGGCCAATGTTAGAACTCGCCTAGTTTTACTTACTGGATCAATGAGGTAATGAATAGGAAAAAAGAACAATTAGCAGGATTCTATTGATGTTTTCTCATCTATTCAACCAAACTAGATTAAGGAGAGGTTGTACTGGGACTATAGGTAAGGGTTAGTAATATCACATAGCGGAGGTTGATCAAACCCGGTTGTGAAATTTACCTTTACGTTGGATCAAAGGTTTAGGTAAACTTAACTTACCATTCTGCATCTACACACTGGAAAAGATTACAATTATCTGGTAATTTAGAGTTAGGGAATCATGGGGAACATATCACCCTAGTTAGCTCTTCTATTGATTTTATACCACTTACTTTTGTCTAGGTTTCTTTACTCTAAATTGCAAACCCCCCAGGAGATAAGTAGGTTAATCACCCAATTTTGCAATTGAATTATTCTAGAGTCTACCTTATTCCCTGTGGGTTCAACCCTAACCTTGGTTAGATTATTTACTTGACAACGATCGCTTTATCCTTTAAAAAGGAGCTGTAGCTTTGCCAACATCATGGACTATCACAAGATATAGAGATTCCTACTTGGAAGAGGGAAGAGATCAATATGGATTTTATTGTTGGGTTGCCAAAGACTAGAAATCACATTGATTCCACTTGGGTTATAATTGATAGAATGATGAAGTCGACTCACTTCCTACCGATTAAAACAACTTATGGTGTGGAAGATTATGCCAAGTTTTATATTCATGAGTTGGTAATATTGCATGGGGTCCCGTTGATATCACTCAAGTCATACCTCTTTTTTGAGGTAAAGCGGTCGTCAAGTAAATAACCTAACTGAGGTTAGGATCATTTCCATGAGGAATATGGTAGACTCCAGAATTAATTCAATGCACCTTGAGAATGATTAACCTACTTATCTCCCAAGGAAAGGGGGGTTTGAAGACAAGAATTTAAATCAAAATAAATGAATGCAAGTAATGAACAATCAGTGGAAAAGCTAACTAGGGTGAAGTGTTCCCCGTGAGTCCCTAACTTAGTAATATCAAACGCATGCAATTCTTTTCCGGTGTGTAGATGTAGGACAATAAGTTAGGTTTACCTGAGTCTTTGATCCAAGAAATAAGTAAATTTCACCTCAAAACTTGATTTGTCTCCGTGGTATGACACTACTAACCCTTAATCTAATCCTAGTACAACCTCCCCTTAATTCAGTTAAGTTAATTAGATGAGAAAAAGCTCAATCATGTCCTGTTAATTATCTCTTTTCCTATTCGTCACTTTATTTATCCAACAAGTGATACTAGGTGAGTTCTAACATTGGCCACCATTAAAAATCAATTAAAGTGAAGAGAATAATTAATATGCCCTAAAACACCTTTCAAGAATTACACGTTAGCTGATTTTGCCTTTTTAATTCATCATGGTTCCCATAACCCTAGTTGTAGATTTAGCTAAGCATTATCAGTGTAAGTGCTGAGATTATGATGTAGAAGAACATAATTAAGCACTTACATGATGAAACTGAAACAAAAAAATCCAACTCTTCAATTAAGATCATGAGTTTGAATCAAGAACCCACAATGTATGATAAATCCTAAGTGTATTCACTAAAACAAGGTTCAAACTTCATTCTCTCTAGAAATGTAACAACCCAAATATTTCCAAATCTTGTTTTACTGGTTGAGGTCTGATTTGAGTTGTCTTGGTTAGCTTATTAGTTCCCCGAGTCTCTCTTGCATGACCGTCTTGAAAGAAATAGCATTGGTTAAGTTTTGCTTGGTGTCTTATGGAAGAACTGACTTTAAATAGACATATCTTTTGGTACGGGATGAACTATATGGGCCACGACCTATCAAACGGAAGACCTTTGAGTTATCTTCCTAACACAGTTGGTTTCACGAAATTCGTAGTGTGAAGGAAGAAGTTATAGTCTTTTTGGTGGGACTGCGTGCAAGGGGGTCTTTTCTGGAGAATTGGGTAAGGCACTGCCTCACGGCAGGACCACGGGCCGTGTGGGAGGCTCACGGACAGTGAATCGATTCATGTGATAAGGAAGTAGGCATGTAAAGTTTTGAGCTTGGGTTCCAGGACAAGGGAGGCTCGATGGACCACTACACGGTCCATGTGAAGCCTTACGGTCCATTAGCCAGACCGTGTGGGGTTCCAGTGAATGGCCAAGGCTTTAAGCCAAGGTTATGAGCCAAGGAAGACTCCACGAACTACTACACGGTCCGTGTGAGGCTTCACGGTTCGTGTAGTGTAGCGTATAGGTGACGTCTCAAATTTTCCTATTCATTGCAAAATTTGTGATTTTTCCCAAGTGAGGCCTCACGGTTAGACTCACGGACCGTGAGTCACTACACGGTCCGTGTAGTCCACTTCGACAGTGACGGTGTTTAGTTTTCTTTCTGATTTTATTAAGGGTTTAACGGTAATTTCTAATTAATCCTAGGGTCATTTTAGTGCTTTAAAACTCTCATAAATCCCTTATTTAACCCTATTCTTCATTATTCAAGTCAAATTGCTCTAATTTGCTCTCAAGCGATCTCAAACCCTATTGAAGACTAAGCTTAGGGATCAAGGGAAACTCAATCTTCTTCAATTCGTCTTGACTAATCAAGGTATGTGGGATTGATTCATAGTTTCTTTTTCAACCATGAAGACCCAAAACTTTTCTTTCTTTAAATTTGATGAAATTTCCCTTACGTTGAAATTGATCATTTTATTTATGAATGAATTAAATTAATTGAGTTGTGGGTTGTGTTTTAAGATAGATTTTAAGATGAATTAACCCCCTAATTGTTGAATTCCAATGACCTTATGAAGATTCAAGATGCATGATCCTTTTGTTCTTCAATTCAAGCATGGGTAATATGAATTATGATTTTTAATTGTTGATTTCCTTATGATTTAATTATGAATCTATTTTATTATGATGATTTAAATATTGACATCAATTACCCATGTTATTCAATGATCATTCATGCATTGCATTCATGAGCATGGAAGTTTGACTTGATGAAACTCTTGATATAGGCTTTGACCCACTTGACTTGATATGATTTGACTGAAGTTTTGGTAAGACATGGGAATTGACTAGAATGTGATCACATCTCATCTTGATATGGATTTATGAACATCTTGGGAATTGTACAAGATCTTGTTACGACTAGAATGAGTTATTCCTATGTATTGATCTATGGACATGATTCTTAAATTACGATTTGGCTTTTTAGCCTACTTAGGAAAAGTCTTGAAAGATGATTTGGGCTATTTAGCCAACTTTGCATTGCTTTGACCTGAAGTATTGAAATCTCCATTTTTAAAGTTTGTAAATGTATAAGTATTCCCATGGGATGAGACTTAGCACCGAGAGATTGGAGTCGGGGTGGACTATCTCCAAGGGTCCATACTCCTTTTCGTCAAACGATATGCCAACATAGGTATTCTCCCTTATTGGGATTGAATTGTATTCCTTTTTTTATAGGGTTGACTTGGGACCTACCTGGAAAGTAGTCCAATTACAAATAGTAGCTCGCTTGTTCTCTCTTGTTGTCGGTTGAGGTCCCATCCTCGCTAAGAATATGTAGGTTTGCATTCATACATCATGGAACTTCATAGCATATTGTTATGGTATCTTCTCTTGTTTATACATATTCCTTCTATACTTATATATATGTACCCTCGTCATCTAGATTTATGGTAGGCCCATATGCATTGCATGCCCACATACTTAGTGCATTATATGTACTAACCCATACTCTTGTCTACATGATCTAACTATGTAGGGACCGGAGACGATATTCATCAACCGTTGGATGACTAGTTGAGATCACAAACTCGCTGCTTGTGGTGAGCCCTTTTTTCTAAGGGCAAGACCTACTTTCTTCTTTCTTATGTTTTATTTTATTTTGTTTTCTATCTTGTGACTTGAGGGTGAGACCAAACTATGTCGAGGCCCCCGTCTTATTCTTGTAGAGGCATCATTGGATACTTATCAGATTATATTCTATGTCGTACTATGTGTTTATTTGAGATGCTATGATCATCTCTATTTTGCTATGGTTATTTATGTTATGATTATGCTTCTTCTTATGCTATTATGATTTGTTGGATGAGAATGTGCTTATGTGAAAAGTCCCTAACCCTTCTTATCCCCATAGCTTGAGTCATACTTACCTGCCCCTTAGAACGTAAATGTTATGTGCTATGTGATTTATGCTTATCCCATTCCTGGCAACATCCCCATAGCTTGAGTCCAAAGTCCTGGAATCCCTTAGACTTATGTGTTGTTTATTTTGTTACGTGCTTTCAAACTGATGATGTCTGTGATGATGCTAAGATATCTTGATCGAGCATTCTTGAGTTCTCTTTCGTCATGTCACATCTAGGCCCTACTCTCAGGTCATGACAGGAAACTTAATGAAATATAACCTAAAAACTTATTTATAATAAGTAAAATACGAAACCAAAATGAACTATGAAAACTATGTTGGCAATCTTCACGGGACCTCTTTACGACTTGTAAACCACTTCACTGCTCGTAGATCGGGGTTTCGTAGATTTTGGCAGTGTTCAAGAGTTAGCTTTTATGAAACCATTCCACAACACGTATAAGATTCTAGGCCTATGGAAGGTCTTGTCTGATGGCTTTTCAGCATCTTTTCTTTTTCTTATCCTTAGGGAACGACCATCACGCTACGGATCGTGTAACATTATATCGCTTCAACTTTGCACCCCTCACTGGAACTTTGTAAGAAACCATCTCCATGACTCGTAGAGGGTACTATGGAACACCAAAAACTAGAAACTTCAACATCGTTTTTCCAAAACTTTGCCAACACTATTATTCTGCAAAACAAACACAAAAACACAATTAAACTTACTAACATCGCATTGAGAGCACACAAAATTCCAAGTTTTAAGCATCAAAAGTGCTGCATTTTGGTAGCACATCAACACCCTCAACTTAAAATTGTTGTTTATCTTCAAGCGACGGACTCAATCTATATAAGCAATGTAGCAGCATACAAACTTGAACACACTAACACGGACTCAATCAAAATCCAAAAAATACACTCACGTTATATTTCAACCTCGAATCAGATATCCATTCAACAAACCAACACAGATCAATATGCCCAACAATGTAACTATGACAAGTCATGCAATTATAAATAAGAAACAATCACCGAATTAGTCGGGCATCAACAATGCAATGCAAGTGCCCTCACAAAACAAAGTCCCGTTTTCCCTCTCAGTATAAAATTTTTACATTTAATGCTTGGGATGATACTAGATCACTCTCACTCACAAAAGACATTCAGATACCATGGTCAATACCATATGTTTGCCCCTATACTCATGACTAACACTTTCAGCTAGTTCGGTTAGGATAACTTTAGGACTTGCTAAGCTTGTAACGTAGGCACTGGGGGCTTTGGTGTGATATTTTGGAAATATAGAGACTAATGGCCCTCCTTGACACTGTGTTTTCTACATTTTCTCCCTACCAACCTATCTTTTGATTTATTCTCCCTTTTTCTCCTATTTTAAACTTTTTAGGGTGCCTATTTTTCACTCTTTTGAATAGTGCCTTTATTTTTCAAATTCTTTTTGTCTTTAGCACACTGATTAGGCACTTTTTTATTTTTTATTTTTTTGGCACCCTATTTCCTATTTTCTTCCCTTTTTGCAACACTAATTTTCCCTCCCCTTTTTACGACTTTTTCCTCACTAGCCACCCTCTACTTAGGCTTTTAGCCTGACTTGAGGTGCATATTATCCATCCTTCGAACTAGGGCCACTTTTGGTAGCCACCGTCAACTTAGGCTTTTTGCCTCATTCAAGGTGCACAATGTTCAAGGCAGGACCAGGACCAATTTTAGGATTTATTCATGAATTTGGATAAGGTTTCTTAGGTGTTTACAATCAAGAGGTAAATTTTAGGCTCAAATAAAGGGATCAAGGGATACATAACACATTTGGTTGGTTATTTTTAGGCTAAGTGGAATATTATGAACAACGAACTAAGATCCTTTCCTAACCAACAAATCTAGAACATAGATTATAGTAATAGGGCATGTTTTGAATTGAAACACAGTACTGAATCATGCAATTAAGCTCACTCACACATGGCACTGCTTTACAAGTTAATAAAGACTATCAGATCATATTGTTTATCACAATTTAGCATAACTTATCAGAACAAGCATTGTCAGACAACTAATCATGCAAGGTTGCTATCAAAACTAACTAAACACAAAAAAAATTGGCGGGTACCATTTTCAGAAAAACATAACTATACCATGGATATAAGTATTGAATGCTACTTATACTACCTAAATATCCTAAACAAGTCAGTTCAACAAAAAAATAAATATTTGCAGGGAAAACGAACATAGGCAAGAAAACAAACATAGGCAAGAAAACCCTTTGGATAAAAAATTGGGATAGTTATAGGCCAAGGCTACTCAGACTTCACTGAGGCCTATAACTACCCACAACCCATCAAAAAAACTATGCATTGTCCCCAATGCGCACATAAAATAAAAAGTAAAGAACAGGGGTTAAAAGAGCATACCAATGCGCACATAATATAAAAAGTAAAGAACAGGGGTTAAAAAAACATACTTGGGAATCGAAGCACCTCACTCATCTCGAGACTGCCTACCCTCCACATGACTAGTGGACTCCTCGCCAATGGGAGCCTATCCTGAGGAGCCAACACCCCTCGCTCTCTCACGCTCCCAAGCTAGCCGCATCTCCTCATCCTACGTAAATCTAGCACAGGAAATCTTAAGTTGCTGCTCTTATATCATCCCCGTATCAAAGCACACAACATCAACATCATCTGTGCGAGGCCTTTTCCCGAGAGAAGGCAAAGATGGCTGCTCTAGAGCGAACAAGTCGACCATCTGCTCATTTGGAAAGGCTAATGGGATATCAATATGGACAGCCAATGTTGCGCTCATTTGGGCTCGGAGTTGTTAAAGCTACATCTAGATATTTTTCAACTCTAGAAACCTCATTGTACAGAGGCTCTGTTGGACTCCCCTCTCAAATGCATCTATGCGGGCATCCACGGGGCTGAGATTCTCCCAGATAGCTGCAACTGTGAATGATTGTATGTGGCTCCCCACCTTAGAGATAACCTAGCAGACCCAGGGTCTCAACTGCTACAACAACTCAGTCAACTGGGACTTAGTGTGGGCCTGTCACTGCGCCACGACCTGAAATGTTGCCGCAGATATAAATTCAAAGCTTGCGGGTACTGAAGTAGATACTGGGGCCATTGGAGTAGGAATATCAATAGAGGGGCCCCTCTCCACATCAACCTCAGCCTATGGGGGGCCCTCGATAGTAGGTGCAGCAGAATGAGAAGTAGTTAGCTCAAGCAGTGGCACTGGCGCGAACATCTTTAGCATAGGAACCTGAGGCCTCGATGGTCGCTGAAGTGCAACCAGATTGTCTTCAACCTTGATTAGTCTGAAATCAAGTGTACATTGAACCTCTACCAACACATCCACGTGATGAATAACATCCACCCCCACCGCTAAGCATAGTCGATAAATCAGGCATGGGACGGGGATGGTCGTGGACCTCTTCAGAGCTACCTCGTAGATCTGCTCTGAAATAAGGGTGACCCACTTAATATCGTAACCAGCCAAAATATTGGTTACTAGAACAACACGATCTAGTGTGAGTGTATTATCTATAAGTGTCGGCCAGATCCGTGAATGAACCACTGCCCACCAAAACTTGGTGAGGACACTGAGGGTAGCCTTAACTATAGGCTCTTCTGACATGGTGATACATATGGAGTTGGGCCCCTCTGCTGCTATAAGGTCAGCAATCCATCTCATTAAAGTTTCTCAACACTCTATGTCCCTCATCACACCAAAGTCTCGAGTCTGCCCCACTTTCAGGTCGAACTCTATTATGGATTTGAGGGAAGAGAACTCAGGCTCAAATAGAATTAGGTGAATGATCTCCTATGAGATGTCCACCTACCGGGCTATCACTAGTACTCTTCCAATCTTGGCTGGGCGAGAGGCTTCTTTCCCTTGGGAAAAATGTTATGTACTATGGCAACATAGGAGGCAAAGAACGCTCTCACCAATAACGATGAGTACCTCCTTACTGGCTATGCCAACCACTGGTGCCTATAGTAAACTATAGTTTCCTCGAGCCGTGGGACACTATTGAGTCTTGTAGTATTGACTCGAGGCTTCTCAAAGATAGAATAAGCGAGTCGACCCTGCTCACTCCGCTGTATATCCTCCTCATAGATGGATCGCATACCCCCAATAAAATATCTACTGGCTCAAGCATCTGGTGATGTATCTGGTACTCAGGGGCTTGAAGATGAGGCAAATTCTGACCCCTTCCTAGATCTAGGCTCGAACTCTTCCTTGGAAGAGGTAATCTATATGTTGCTACTGTCCATGTCACCTCCCTCGTCAAATTGGGGTGGGCGGACCACAATCACCTACGTGATGTCCTGCTTAGTAGTAGCCTGAGTCTGTCGTGGCTCGGTGTTTGGATCTGGCTAAATGTCAATCTCCTCTACAAATTTACTAGACTCTGGGGCATGCTCAGAATTAGTGGGCTCATCATGCATGCAATCTCTCATGGTCCTGATATCATCTTTTCTTGGTCATGGAGCCATGGTACCTGCAAAACTATTCACGAAACCAATTAGTCCCATGAATTGAAAATAAAAAAAAACAAGGATCAAAACTAGACTAGAAAAATAAGGGTCAATGAGTACCCTCTTAAAAGCCGTAAACCAATCTACGAGCCATAAAGGGGTCTCATGGATGAGGTGTTAAGTAATTTTAAGTCACTGGAATAGTCTACTAGACCAGGTACGACTCGTGGAATAGTCTACGAGTCATGGACTGGGTCATAAATGTTATCCCAAACTAGGTATCACACAGGTGGGACTCTACGAGACCTATCTACGAGTCATGGAATAATCTATGACTCGTAGAAGGTCTCATTTGATGAAATCTCAAAAACTTTAGTTTCTGAAACTTTTCACGAGGGGTAACTATGGCTCGTGGAATGTTCCATGGGCCGTAAAAACCCTCGTAAACCTATTTCTAGAATGTGAACTTTTCCAAGTCCATTATACGAGTCCTTAAGTGGAAAAGTTTAAACAATTTAAACAACATCGCAGAAAACTCACACACCCACATAGTTTTCACATCCATCAATCCTCATCTCCATATATATTTTATGTAAAATGATCCTATCAAAAGCAATTTAGCATGTGATCCTAACGGTCTGATCTATCTTCAAAATATTTAACTATATAACAATTCAATTCAATTCAATTCAATGGCCCAAACATCCTCTACAAGACATATTTTCTTCCATGGGTCGTAACTCCTACTCATGAAATGATGGCCAAGTTTTATGAATATGTTGATATTTGAAGCTAGGTTTACGGTGCATCAGAAGGCCCATAGGAAGACTTACCATTCATAAGTCTTGTCGTAGGTAACAGGATCAAAGTTAATCTCTGAGAGTTCAAAATGCGATCAAATGAAACCCCCTTTGCTATGGCCTGAAGACGAGATCATGGCCCGTAAATAGAGCTCTGTGATCCATTGTTGTAGACTTTTTTAAAGGGGAAATTTTGACCTTTCCTATTATTTAATCCATATACTATGTCATTTTAGCCGCTAATAAGCCCCATTCCAGACATATACACCCTAAAGCCCTACCATTCCAACTTATTCACTCAAAACCTAAGTCCCAAAAATCATCTCAAATACTCCCAAGTACTTCAAGCTTGAAAGGGAAGAACTCAAGATATGGTTCCAAGATTTCCTTAACATTCTAAGGTTTTTCCATCTCCTAACAACCAAGGTATGTGGGTTTTGATTGTGGGAACCTTTCTTCCACAAGCTCAATCATTCCTCTCTCTTATCTATTTTCAAGTTATGGTTATCTATGTGTGTTTTAATCAACTTTACCATGTGATGAAATTATTATGCATTTTAAGATGGTTTATCCTTATGCACTATTTTGAAGTGAAATACCATGTGAAATTTATGATTTATATGAGGGTTTGATAATGCCCTAACCAAGTTATGACTATGTTTTGGTGGGTTCTTTGAACAATAATCAAGTGAGTCTATTTTTTACCTCCCATGGAATTTTCTCATGATTTATATGGTTTTAAGCCTATGCATATGTACCCACCATGACTTGATTAAAATGTATGTCAAATTCTCTCCAGTAATGAACACTTATGACAAGCCATGTATGTTATGCAAGTTGAGACTAATAAGAGGGTTCTTAAGTACGCTATGAGCATGATTTAAATAACAAGAATGATGTAAATACCTAGCATGATGCAATAAGTTATGCTTGTTGAGCTAATATAAGTACGATATTATGATGTTTTGAGACTATGCATGATACAATTATGACTATGTTTTATGTATTATGTGGGATTGTGACCCAGCATCGAGCGTACCTTAGTAGTCTCCCGTTGTCTCTAAACTGTTCCACCAAAGGTATGATTTTGATTCCCTATATGGGCTTGAACCTACTAAAAGGAAATGTCATAAGGTAAGGATGACATGTGAAATTTACCAAAAATGCTATACCATTAGGTGGGTGCACTTTTCGAGAAGGCCATGTTGTAAGGATAGTGTTTGGTTTACCTTGGAAAAGTAGACCACTCTATGTTTGGTGTGGAGTGAACACTGAGATTCCAAGTAGTAGCTTGCTTGGTCTGACATGCCGGTTATGGTGCTTTCCTACCTATGTATGTCATGTTATATGGTTTGGTGATCTTTCATGCATGTTTTTATTAAGCGTTCATCATCCATGTAATATTGATCCTATAACCATTAAGATGATTATGCATATCATTTATTCACATATTATGTTATTTTGTTGTATTTGTCACCCTACATTGGTTTGACATGTCGGTTATGGACCTTTCCTACCTATGTATGCATGTTATGTAGTGTGGTTATCTTTCATTGATGTTTTTATTAAGGTTTCATCATCCATGTCATATTGAGCCTATAACCATTGAGTATGATTATGCATATTGTTTATTCACATATTATGTTATTTTATTATATTTGCACCCCACACACTTAGTAAATTCAAACATACTAATACATACTTTTGCCTACATGATCTAACCATGTATGAACCAGAGCTTCTTTCCATCCTCCTCCTCCACGCGGCTAGATGGTTCGAGTGAAGATTTGCTTTGGGTGATTCCTCCACATTCGAGGACGATACTCATTTACTTTCATGTTTACATTTAGACTTATCAATATTTTGATACTATCTTTTGAGGGTGAGACCAAGAGATGTCTTGGTCCCTGTTCCATTCATGACTAGAGGTATTGTTGGATATGTATATGTCTATTTATGTAATAAACTCGACTCATGATGTTATGTAATTATTAAAGATTTCCCTTAGTCCCCTTACCCTTATGTGCTTGTTGTGTGTGGATGTTGAGAAGAATGTCCTAAGTCTCTACTTATCCCCATAGCGTTAGTCATACTTACCCATCCCTTAGACTTATTTTCTATGTGATTCATGCTAATCTTCTTCCCTAAAATATCTCCATAGTGTGAGTCCAAAGTCCTATTTTCCCTCCGAAATTATTTGCTACTTGATGGTTGTTCATTTATGCTTCTATGAACAAATGATGCGCCATGTATATATGTTCAAGAGGCTTGTTTGGGGTCCCATATTCTCTGTGTCACATCTATGCCCTAGGCTTGGGGTGTGAGATGTTGGCCTTTATTGGGGCTCAATCTGCATTGATTGATTATATCTAGGCCTAGAAGTTTGAGGATGAGTCATTAGTGGGTCTTACAGATAGGGTTTTACAGGGATTGGTGGTTAGGCTACAGTTTATTCATATAAGGTCCGCAAATTTTATAGCCGATTGTGTGTTCCTACAGTGGGGATCTAATATAGTTGATTCTGCGTGAGGCATATGACTCTCAATATTTTATCCACCCAAGTACAATGAAGATGTATTGAGATCTAAGACAACATTATTGGTGGTAGGGTATGAAGAAAGATATTGCCTATTATGTGTAGCATTGCCTTAGTTTGCAACAGGTAAAGGTTGAGCACCAGTGATAAGGTGGGGCACTCTACTGGTTGCCCATTCTCGAGTGCAAGTGGGAATGTATGACTATGTACTTTATTGTAAGGCTCCCTCGTACTTCTAAAGGTTATGATAGTATTTGGGTTATAGTTGATCGACTGACTAAGCCTGCACACTTTCTTCTTGTTCGTTCTACTTTCAGTGCTGAGCGATTAACTTGTGTTTATATTCAGGGGATAGTCCGGTTGCATGGGGTGCCAATATCTATCATATCTGATCGAGGGTCGTAGTTTACCTCCAACTTTTAGAGGGTTTTTCAATGGGAGTTTGGCACCCAGGTTGATCTGAGAACAACATTTTATCCCCAGACCAATGGCCAGTTTGAGAGTACTATATAGGTTTTGAAGGATATGTTGTGATCTTGTGTGTTAGATTTTGGGGGTCAGTAGGACCAGTTTCTACCATTAGCGGAGTTTTCATATAATTAGAGTTATCACACTAGCATTCAGATGGCCTCATTTGAGGCATTATATGGTCGTTAGTATTGTACTCATGCAGGGTTGTTCGAGTCTACAGAGCCGAGCCCGTACAATACAGACTTAATGCAGGATGCCTTAGATAGGATCCAGGTTATTCAGGATAGATTGAGGACAACTCAGAGTTGGCACCAGACTTATGCTAATCGCAGATGCTGATTCTTATAATTTGAGGTTTGAGATAGGGTATTCCTGAGAGTGTCGTCCCTAAAAGGGTCATACAATTTAGTAGACGGGGTAAGCATAGTCTACGGTATATTGGCCCTTTTTAGATTTTGATATGGGCTGGGCTAGTTTCCTATGAGTTAGCCCTAACTCTAGTTTGCTCTACTATACATCCTATTTTTGACATAACGATGTTGTATTTGTATATTCCAGATGATTCATATGTCCTTTAGTATGATGTAGCTGTGTTAGATGATTGTCTGACATTGTTGAGGAGTCGATGGCTACTCTAGCTAGGGATACCATGCAGTTGCGGTCCAGGGTTATACCAATGGTTAAGATTCAATAGTTAGTAAAGAAGGCTACCTGGGAGTTAGAGATAGAGATGTGGGAGCAGTACCTCAACCTATTTAACCCATTAGGTATGCCTTTACTTTTACTTTTGCGGATTAAAGTGTTATTAGCGGGGGATGTTGTAATGACTCTGTGGATCATTTTTATATTTCAGTGGTTGTTTTGTTGATTTGAGTTTATGTACGATAATCTTAGACCATATGTGACTGATTAGGACTATCGCAATAGTTATTGGTTGAATTGGTTGTAAGTTAGTGAATTTTTGAGTTAACGTGAAGTTATAACCAAAAAAATGAGCTTCTAGTAAAATCTTATCAAACGGCCTCAAAATAAAATTCTAATGGTTCCATCTGTTTCGAAACAACCAAATAAGGTTAGAAGCATGGTTGGTCCGAGGTTAAAAGGTCCCAGTATGAATTTAAGCCAAAATTTGCAAAAGAATTTCAATCAGAAGCTAAAAAGTGATTTCTATAAAAACCAAGCTAAAATATGTTCGAAATGGAAATTTGATGGCATGGTCAGATCTAGAACGTTGAAAATAGCCTAAATCGACCTTTCATCAAATGAAGGCTTCTTCTAGGTGCATTTTGACCCCCCTCAGTTCTTTTAGCTAAAGTTAGTCAAAATGAAGTGGGACCTCTATTTTTTGTAGGATGTTCCATTGGAAATTTTGACCGCACCTTTAGATCTGGAATGTTGAAATCTATGTGGTTGCACTTTTTACTTGTGTTAAAAGGACATTGGACAACCTGAGAATGCCCCGGGGAAGTTTTCAAGATAGTTGATGCAACACCAGAAGAATAACCCTCCACGTTCACGGAGGGATATATTCTTTTGCATAAGGCAATGGGAGAGGACCTCCACACTCGCGGGGTTATGTCCATGTTAGTAGTGAAGAGGTATCCATTAAGCTCTGCGTTCGCAGAGGTTATTGAGGCGGTGGCCTAAATATAAGTGTCACGGCCCAAAAGTAGGGCCTAGATGTGACATGGCGATTGAGAACCCGAGTCCTCAATCATGCCATCTTAGCATCAATTTACATATCATCAGTTTTGAAGCTCATATATTAACAAGGAACACATGATACTAAGGGATTTCGGGGCTTTGGACTCAAGCTATAAGGATGTCATTGGGAAAGGGATTTGCATGAATCACATAGCACATAGCAATTGCGTCCTAAGGGGCGGGTAAGTATGACTCAAGCTATGGGGGCAATAGGGGACTTGGGACTTTTCACATAAGCACATTTTTATTAAAACATATCATAATAGCATAAGCATAAGAATAATCATCTCTTCCATACATAATACATAACCAATTTATCTCAAGTAATCACATAAAACAATCGTATTGGAGTCTTTGTGGTGTCCAACAATGCCTCTAGTCTAGAATAGGGTAGGGGCCAAGACATATCCTGGGCTCACCCTCAAAGTAAAGAAGTAACAATATACATAAGGTGGATAGATGGTGGATGTTGTCCTTGGAACAAAGGACTCACCACTAGTGAGATACCAAAATCTAAATCAACTGACAAAAAGGTGGATAGATATCGTCTCCAGCCCCTACATGGTTAGATCATGTAGGTAAAGAGTATGGGTTAGCACATATAATGCACTAAGTATGCAGGCATGCAATGCAAGTGAACAAGATAAACCTATACACCTATGACAAGGGAACATATATAGGAAAAAGAATATAAGAAAGGATAGCATACCAATATGCCATGAAAACCATGATGCATGAATGCTTAATCATATAAACATAAAGGGGATGGGACCTCAACCGACCTAAGACAAAATTAGCTATAACTTGAAACTCCATCATCTTCCCCACAACGGATAAGGAGGTGACATACTTACCAAAGGTAGATCCATTCTTAACATCATCATCATCTCATAAGAAGCATAAACATAACCTATGTTTGGCACATAGTTTGACGAAAAGGAGTATGGACCCTTGGAGATAGTCGACGCCAACATCCAATCCCTCAGTGCTAAGCCATCATCCTACAAGAATATATATGTATATATATATACATGCTTTCAAAAAGAGGACAAGTAACTTGACATCATAATCATGCATAATTGGGCTTTAAAGCCAAAATCACATTCTTTACTTTTATGCATATGTGACTAAAATGTCAAATCATTCTTCATATCATACTTTCATGCATAAGAATAACTCCATTCTTGTATAGGTATGAGAAAAGAGTATGGACCCTTGTAGATAGTCCACGCCGACTCTAGTTTCAATCCTATACGCCTTTAAACATTCTCATATGGTGTAAACACCTATTCTTTTGCCCAAAAAGCCATAACATAGACATAGTATGATCACAACTTAGTCATACCCATTCTTTGCTTGAAAACATAGTCATAAACATCTTTGGGACTTGTCCCACATCAAAAGCTTCATAAAATTCATGTTCATGAATGCAAATGCCATGAATGATCAATTAATAACATGGGTAATGGAGATGAACATTTAAATAATCATAGTAAAGTAGATTCATAATTAAATCATAATGAAATAAACAATTAAAATCATAATTCTTACTACCCATGCTTGAATTGAAGAATTCAAGGGACATGCATAATTGAATCTTCATAATCTCAATGTAAATCATGATAATTGAACTTAAATCACTTTAAAATCATGTAATAAGTACAACCCATACTTCAATTTAATTAAATCAACACTAATTTAAAAGACCCAAATTCAAAGTAAGCATAATTTCATAAATTCAATTGAAGAAAATGTTTTTGGGGCTTCATGGTTGAAAGGAGCCATGAATAAATTTCCACATACCTTGATTACCAAGAAGCTTTAGAGAGAATAGAGATTGAAGAAGAAGGCTTTCTTGAATTTTAATTCCAACCTTCAACCCACACCTTGAAGAGAGCTTGAGAAGAGAGTGTTTGAAAATAAACTAAGTGTTTGAGAGGATTTTGATTTTGATGAAGGTGTAAAGGCTAATTCAGGGGTTTAAGAGAGCTTAGGAAGACTAAAATATCCTTAGTAATAACGAAAAATTATAATTAAACTATTAATAGAACGAGTAAGGAAAACTAGAAACGTCGCCTGCAAAGTCAGCTACACGAACCGTGTAGTGACTCACGGCCCGTGAGCTCCACTGTGAGGCTACACTTGAAGACCATAACTCGTAAGTAAAAATAGATAGTAAAACCTGGAACGACACCTACATGGTAAACTACACGGACCGTGAGGGTTCACACGGACTGTGAGTTTCCCCCGTGAAGCCACACTTGAAGAATATCTCGTTGACAAAAACCCGATATGGTAATCCCATACTTAGAAAATTTTCTCTCCCGCAACCATACGGACATCTCCATGAACCATGATGCTTCACACGGACCATGAGGTGGTCCGTGGAGCCTCAATTGGTCTAGGTCCTTGGCTGATGGCTGGAAACTTCACACGGACTGGTTCACAGCCCATGAGGCCTCACGCGGTCTGTCAAACCCACCTTCTCATCGATGTGATTTTCGGAATGTTAACCTTATACATAGAACCAATCCTTAGGTCAAGGCCATCCCGAAATATCTTACCAAACCTCATGAGAGGTCACACTGGCTGACTCATAGACCATGATGTGACACACAGCCTGTGAGGCTACCGTGAAGCAGTGTCTTCTCCAAAAATTCTAGAAACGGATTCCCTGCAAGAAGCCTCACCAAAAAGGTCATAACCTTTTCATCCAAACTCTGAATCAAGTGAAACCAATTGCGTTGGAAAGATAACTCAAAGAGCATCAATTTGGATAGGTTATGAACCTCTCAGTTCTACCCGTGCTAAGAGATATGGCCATTTAAAGTCAGTCCGTCCACAAGACGTTGAGCCAAAACTTAACCAATGCAATTTCTTTGAATACGACCACTCAAGAGAGACTCATAAAGATCATTAACCAACCGTAGTAGGTTCAAGTCTGCCCTCAATCAATATCACAAGGTTCACAATTTTCTGGGTTGTTACAATAAGTTAACCCCTCACGAACAGTAATGAAAAAAAACTTCTCAAGGTCGTAAATTTTGATATATAACTTCGATTTTGAAGATTCAAAAGTCTACGTGACTCAAAATTTTGCAAGGAACGCTGTAGAGGTGTTATATTCCAATTTTGGTGAGTATTTTGAGGTAACATTATTGTTTTAGCTGGTTATGTTCTTGAAATATGTGAAAACTTCACATTTCGATATCTCAGTCGATTCTCAACAGAATTTAGTATAATTTGAGTCTAAGTAGTTCTATTTTCTAAGAGGAACACTAGGGTATTTTAAGATTCTGATAATTTTGCTATTTTTTGTAAAGTCTGACTGAGAAAGTTTTGTAAGTAATGTTTTCTAATAAAGAATGTAACTTCGTGTTTGAGCTATTGTTGGTCTTCTAGGATCTGGTTTGAGCTCAAATTCTAGATGTAGACTTGAGTTCATGTGGGGATTATTTTATGGAGTTTTGTTAGAGATTTTGAGTTGTCCCTATTTTTCTCCATTTTTGTTGCAATTGATATAATTTAACTGGTATTTTAAAGATTTTACATTCGAATCGACTGTCTTAATCCTATGATTCATGTGTTGAGCAGCGTCTAGAGGTGAGCAAGAAAACAAAATCTCAAGTGAATTGACTAGGAGCGTTGAGGACCACCTTCTAGGTATGTTAGGCTTCCCTAAACCTTAGTCTGAGTTGAAATATGTGACTATTTGCTGAGAAGCATGGTATATGAGCAGATGAGTGTTGAATATAATATTTATACATGGCTGATTTTGTTGTATGTGTGTGATATATGCCAGCTTGAGATGGAATTTATTATATTGATAGTTGCATTAGTTGGAGCTACTTTATTGGCTAAATTCGTACACTGTTAGCCTACGAGTAGGCCTGATGAGGGTCAGATGGGGCTGTGGATATATGACAGGTATATATACTGAACTCGATTCTTGACCATATGTGTGTGTAGCTTGATTCTATGAGGATATACTAGCTTGTGAGGCTTACAAGTGATTATATGCGGTCTCGCGTGCTGGTTCTAGCATCTATATCTGCTTCTAATGACTCTGGTTTCCTTGATACTTATGATACAACAGTGACTCTCTATGTTTGCTCTAAGTACTTCTGACTACCTAGATTATGGTATAAATGCTTGGATAGATATGATTATGTATTTCTCTGTGGCATATATGATTTTATATATAACTAGTATATGTTATGTACTTGTTATAGTGGTTGATATCCGGGGAAACATACTATGGTCTGAGAGATATGGTAGTTATGCTGCTGGTTAGGCCTTATAAGTGTTGATGGTTAGATACGGTACCAAGGAACCACTAAGGGGCTAGAAATGAGAATATGACCTTGTTAGAGAGGTAGGTTATATCTTAGGGGCTTTCTTGGGTTATCTGTGATTGGGATGCTATCGATACGGGTTAGTCTTCGAGATTGTCACCTTATTCTAGAGATAGGCATATTACTAGTGAGCCGACACCTAGTTGCCTTGGTAAGTATCATTTGTGATAGCTGGGTTGTGGTACATTTTGGGTAGGTGACATATGTCTGATTCTCTGTTCTCCTAGGGCCTTTTATCTTATGCTTAGGCCAACGCTTAGAGGTATTATACATAGAGCTACATAGTTGCTTATATATTTAGGGGTTTGAGGCCCCATTTAACTATTAGAGGTTCGAGGACCCGATTGATTGTGAGATCATCTAGCCCTAGATGACTTTTCCCCGCCGAAGGACAGGTCAGGAGGACTAGGTGTTCGAGGCCCCATTCTACTGTTAGGGGTTCAAGGCCCAAATTGTTTATCAAGGGTTCGACCCATGGGATATAGATTTTGGGACCCATACACCTATACACATCCTGATTGTGCATGAGTGTACCCTATATCTCATCAAAGTGTCTCAAATATTCCAAGGAGCGTATGGCTCGACCCAAATATCTAGCTTAAATAATTTTTATAGACTTTTATCAAATAATAAAACTCAATCTTTCAAATCAAGGCAATTAAGCACTTTCGAGTAGTGTATGCAATGAGTCCAAGTAATAAATATAAACATTATTGAAGTCAATCAATCATATCATCATTTCAATTGTAGGATCACCATCAATTGAATCCTTCAATGGTAGGCTCAACATCATCATTCAAATTCTTCAATAATTGATTCACCATCATCAAGATACTCAATAATGAGTCAACACTTCATTCAACAATTGAATCAATGGTATCATCAAGATTCTTTGACAATTGCATTAAAACTATCATCAACCAATATTTTTCAATAATCAAACTGACATCAATAGTAATATTTCTTAATAACAAATCAAGTTGTCACATGTAATCACATAGCCATTTTATTACTGCATCTTAATTTATTAGATTATTTCATGAATAGTCTAATTGTCATCCAATTTTTCATTAATCATCAACACATAAAGAAGGAATTACAAGGTTCAATAATCTCAACGTTGGTTTAAAAAATCCACTTGACTCAAACAATTCAAGCAATAACTCTAACACTTGAGCTTTACCTTTTCGTTGATTTTTTAGTTCAACAAAATGTATTCAAGTATGAACCCAACATAAGATTAAAACAACAACACAAATTTCATAAATTTTAAAAATCAAAATAAAGAAGAATCAAAACTTTCTTCTCAAAAAATTAGGAGTAAAATTGAGAATTAATAAAAAAATTGTGATACCCAAAGTATTTGTAATTCACCAGTGAAAATTATCTCAAAAATTGGATTGTCAATTCAAAATTCTCGATTCATCAAAAGTTCTCATGGAAGAACTCTCAAAATTTAAAGTTCAAAATTAAAAAATTAGAGTTTAAAATCATAAAATAATCAATAGGTAATGAAGACTAAAATTACTTAAACGATGAATTACACTTGAAAAATCACCACCCACAAGTTCCCCAAGTTCAAAAATACCAAAGAGGGATTCATTCTTGAAAAGAGTCACAAATAAAACTCTTAGATTCCACAAAAGCATCTTGGGCATCGGTTTTGCAATAGGTGGACATCTCTAAAGAAGACTAGGGATTGCTTAAGCGATGCATTGTTTTCGACGGCCCTGAACCCTTAAGCAGGAACTGCCCAAATGGGGGCAACACTTAAGAGATGGGGTGCCCGCTTAACTGGTGGTTACTTAATCAACCAATGCATCACAAAAGTGGGACTTGCAACCCCTTACACTGGTAGTCCAAAGCAATTAACATATAGTCTGAAATCAACATTCTGGATTCATTTGAAATCCCGTATACAAAAAGCATACATGCAATTCTACAGAATTCGATGTTTCAGACTCAATGGAATTATCAAAATTCAAATCCATCATTTTCTTAATCTGAAATTTGATTAGCTGCAATTAAAAGCACTAAATATACCGAAACACTCTCCGAGCATAAAAAATTATACCCAAACTCATTCGACAATTAAAATCACCTTGTCAATCCAATGGAATCAACAAAAACTAATTCAAACACCAAAACACAAAACATTGACCAAAGTCAAATCTTTATTAAATTTAACTCAAACTTCCAACTTAAGACCTCGAATCCACTAAACAACTCCAAATCTGATTCTGACAATTCTCCTCGATCAATTTTCATATATTAAAATTGATGAAATTGACAGAATTCCATTCCGAGGCTCGAAACTTAAAACAATTCTAAAAATTCAAATTTTAGCAACTTCAACCTCTAAATTTCAAAACTTATTGAAAATCTCAACTTCTCAATGAAATTTCAAAACTAAGCCCAAAAACTGATTAAATGGGACTCGAGACGACGATCGAAAAGGATAAATGACAGCTTTTCTGAAAATACCAAAAATGACCTTTGTGGTCATTAAAGTTAAGTTTACATATTCGTCTAATTTTGTATGAATTGAATTGAAAGGGTAAAAGTTGGATGAACTAGCAAATTGGTGGGTCAATATGAACCTCGACATGAATAGGTTTTACATATCAAATTTTTGTGACCTAATTTTATCATTCCTATGATAAATATTTAATTTAATCAACTCAATTTTTTTTCAAAAAGTTAATTAGTAATTATAGCATATATGTTTTGTTGAATCCTCCTAAATGTTGGGAGGAAAGGTAATACGAGTAACTCTTTGCCATTTAACCTATTGACTTTGTTGGCACATTTTTTGTTTTAAACTGTATGGTAAGTGGCATGTTGCATTAATTTCCAGTGTAGGGACCGGTGGGCTTATTTTTTTGGGCAATAGGTAGAAGGTAATGTTGGATTTGAAGGACACGATTCTTTGTAAAATTGTATATTGATCAAGATTTTAGCAGGTTGAATAGAGAAAATTTTGAGAGGTAATTTTACCTCTCCTATATTATATCTTAAATTTAATCCAACCAAAAGTGTTCAAAGAATTAATATTTGTAACTTAGCATATATGGTTAGTTCAATCATCCCAAAGATTGCCAGAATGCTAATGCAAGTAACTTGTAGAAATTTAATCAATTGACTTTGTTTGAATCATTTTACCATATAACTATGCTATAAATGTGATCTGTCGTATTCTTTTTGGAGCCTTACATAGATATACGAGATTAATGAAATATTTATCATTTATAATAATAATAATTTATTTTCACTGAACATATATATTACAATTTTTATTTATATTACAGAAAATTATTTATAAAACATATCTAACACAAGTTTAATTGATGGATAATACATTTATCACACTCTCTAATACATTATAATACATCGTGCCAATTTCTTACCAAAGAAACACAATATATTTTAAAATACTTATAATAAATTTATATTGCATGCATAATTAACTTTTAATACAAGTGCAGATTTATCATAGTATTACTATATATTGCTAAAAATGATGATAAATAAAAAATATCGCTAAAATCAGTAATTATTAATTAAAAAGGATCTGCCAAACTAATTTTTTTTGTTTTATTTTTTATGTTTAGGGATGGGCTAGCTAATCCATGAGGGCAGTAGGGGGATTTACCTTTTCAGAAACTAATTGTATCCTTTGTCAAGAACTCATTAATGTCAATCAACAAAAGAAAGAGATGTATCCAAATATTCTTGAATGAAAATTTACCGTCAAATTTGAATATTTTAAGAAGGTATCCTATGGATTAATTTAGGCTGCATAATTTCTCCTATTTTAGATGAGTTAGAATGTGATGGGCTTGTAAATAGGTGGGTCAATCCTTCCAAAGTTAGTTCAAAAGATAATACACGTAACTATTAGCAATATGCTCTATTAAATTTGATGGCATCATTTTGACTTTATTTATATTATACAATAATTAGTTTCAAGTTACATTATTTTCCTTTCTAGGAATTGGAGAGCTAATCTTTTTGGGCAATAAGCATATTTACATATTCAACAATTACTATCACATTGTCTAAAGATCATCAAGATTGGTCTAAAATATGAAGAGAAGTTACTTAATGTTTTAAAATTAATTTGTACTAATTAATTTGAATATTGAAGTTAATTTGGGATAGATTTTTATGTAAATTTCTTATTAATTAAATTGGATGGGCTAAAAGTTATTGATCCAACAAATAGATGAATCCATATTGACCCAAACTTTACCTGTCTTACTAAATTTTCACAATCCAATTTTACCACTCAAAAAATATATATTCATTTTAGATCATCCAAAGTAGGGCGAATAAGTTATATTAGTAACTATAATGATATAGGGTTTGTCCGATCCTCGTAAATTTGGATGGAAATGTAATGTTAGTAACTTATAGGCAATAACAATATACTCAGGCAATAGAAATTTACTCTACTAAATTTGTTGGAACTATTTTGACTTCAAATAGTATGATCAATGGAAAGATGAATTATTTTTAATGTCAAGGGTGTGGTGAGCTAATCCTTGTGGGCAATTGGCGGCATTACATGTCAACCATTAATACTACGAATGTAACGATCCATTAGGTCCTTTTGAGTATTCGAGCTCCTTGTTTCATAAAAAGTTTATTTTATAAATTTTAAATAGGTATTTTGGACTATTTAGTAACTACAATTATCTATTTGAGGGATAACTTTAGATGCTTAATTTGATTGGTAGATTAAATTGATAATTTATTTAAAACCTTGTACCACTTGTCCCATATTTATCAAAACTAAATTGGAGATTAACAAAGGTGTCACTACCCAAACCTAGGGCCTAGACGAGACACGGTGAATGGGACACCCGCAGGCAACCCAAACTAGCCTCTTACATATCATTGACAAATCCTTTGTTACAAAAACTTAAATCAAGGAGTAAACAAGTAGCAATTAATTCTAGGGGAAACGGGGCTTTGGACTCAAGCTATGGGGATGCTTAGGGATGAGGATTTGCATGTGTCACATAACAAATAATGTGTAAGGGGTGGGTAAGTAGGACTCACGCTATGGGGGTATTTCCGGGACTTGGGACTTCCAACTCATCAACAACACACAAAAAACATATAAGGGAATAAAGGGACTAAGGGAAGTCTCGCGTAGAATATAACAACATAATAGGAGTTGAGTTCATTACATAATAGTCATATCCAACAACACCTCTATCCAGAATGGAACGGGGGACAAGACATGCTTCTGGGCTCACCCTCAACTAAGAAATATCCATAAATACATAAGAGTTAATTAAGCATGAAAGAAAAATGGATATTGTCTCCGTAATGGAGGACTCACCAAAGAAGTCTTCAAGTAATCCGTCTACCCGCGTAGAGGAGGATAAATAGGAGCTCTGATCCCTACATGGTGAGATCATGTAGGGAAAAGAGTATGCGTTAGTACTTGGAATGTACTAAGTATGCGGAGTGAAATACAAGCAAGGAAACATAGTATAACAATGAAAAATGCATAATCATAATCAATAGAGAATAGATCAATATACATGCATGAATAGTGCTTGAGTCAAAATATGCATAGAGACAATCAAACTTGCATAACATATATACATACTGTCACGACCCGGTTAGGGGGTCTAGATGTGACATGGCGAAGGAGAACCCGAAAGATCTCGATCAAGCCATCATAGTACCAAACTAACCCCTTTTACCCAAGATTTGCGGAAGCGTAACACATAACTTAATTCGAAATATCCAAAACAAATCCAATATCTAAACATGATTTAATAGCACATCAAGTAATCATTTAATATAACAGTATCGTCATAGGTCCAACACATGCCTCTACTGAAGTGACGGGGACAACGACAAGTCCGGGCTCACCCTCAAAAGTCTAACAAAATAGAAATAAACTACTAAGGTTAGAGGATAGGAGGCTATTGCCCTTGGAAGAAGGGCTCACCACAAGAGATAGTTTTTTAAGTCAAAGCTCGTCAGTAGGAAGATAGAGCTCGTCACCTGCACCTACATGAGTAGAACATGTAGAAAAATATATGGGTTAGCACAATAAAGTACTAAGTATGCGGGCATGCAATGCATATGATATAGAAACATGACTACAATATGACAAGGGGACACTTGATTAGAAAGGAATGCACTTAGCCAAAAGAATATATATAACAAGATGCTTATGCCATGATGCATGAAAATGCAACCT